>VXAB01001398.1:48059-147505 GCA_013399175.1 Odontophorus gujanensis
TCTGGGATTTATATATATATATATTTTCCCCCCTTTGAAAATCGGTGGTCATCCGGTTGGAAAATGGGAGTCCTGGTCGGTTGGGGTAAGGGGAGAGGAAGGAACTGAGGGCGTAGGACACGGGGTGGGTGTGTGTTGGAGCGGGGGGGAGATAGAGAGCGGAGCTCGGGGGTGTGAGCGCCCGGGGCACGCACTGCGCAGCGCGGGGGGACGTGACCGTCCCACCTGTGTGCGGAAACGGCNGACGTGACCGTCCCACCTGGGTGCGGAAACGGCCCCGGCCGCGTGCACATGCTGCTGAGATCCCGGCGAGCCGCCCGCTGCGCTCCCTGCCTGCAACTAGTTCGTACTTCCAAGTGACTTTGCAGATTTCTATCGGTGGTGATGTTAATGGCCGAGGAGGGGACCGCGGCAGCTCCGTGCGGCTCAACTTGGGGGGCTGGCACGGCTGTGGGCAGCTCTCAGAGCCCCTGAGCTGTGTGTTGGGCCGATCCTCGCGAGGAGCGGTGCTGCTGGGAGTGCTGCGGGGCTGAGCGGCCCTCTGTGTGTGCTTTGTGTCCCCAGGGCAATCCCATTTTCCAGTGTTTTACTTAAAGGGAGGAGGGGGGGGAAGTGGAATCACAGGAGAAAAATTTCGAAGTTGCTTGCTTGCTTGCTTGGGAGCCCTGCACATAGAGCTGAGGATGTTTTCTGTGTACGTAACCCATTGCAAACCGGTATTATGAAGTGTGTTCATCAGAATTTGGTTTTATTTAACCTTCGGTGTGTCAGCATACAGATGAGTTTATGATACAGGTTACTTAGGGCTTAAATAGGGCTTAAATGTCCTGCAGAAGGAAAGAAAGAGTGAGGTACGACGGTGTCTCGGACAAACCTCAGTCAGGTTACATGGGAGGATGGAAACCGAAATTCATCAGCAAAATGAGCACTTCAGCTTTCATCATTTTTAATACGGAGCATGCTTTCAACCTTGGTGTGCTGTTTGTTTGGTTTCTTCTGAAATCTATCACTAGTGATGCACTTACTATTGCTTTAAGGACAGGCAACAGTAAATAATTTCTCACTGTAATAAATCTGTGCTTGCACCTTTACCTCTTCGGGCAGGCAGGCTTGTAAGGCAGAACAGGATTGCTGCAAAATCATCTCATCAGAAGCATCCGTTTCCCAGATACGTGCTAAAAATGCATTTTGTTTTTAAGCAGATTTCCAGTCTGAAAGTAGTTGGATTCTGAGTCCAGCCAACCTGAGATGTGTGGGAGTAAGTCATCGCATACTGGGAAGCGTTTTGGGTACCTGGGCTTGGGGGTAAATTCCTATATCCATGAAGATAGAAGTACATGAACAGTTATGGTGCTTACCTCCTGTGTACGGACATGAAATCTTCTCCTGCGGAATTTTTCTTAGCTGTCCATATGTATCCTGTGCATATTATTTGTCAAACTTCTTAGCAGCGTTTTCTGTTTTCAGGCATGCAGTGTGATAACTAGAAAATCATCCATTGTCTTTTATGTAAGATTATATATCTTTGTATACGCATACATGCAGTACATGTTAGGAACACAGCCCTGCTGTGGTGAGGATACTGATTTGTTGGTGACCATTCTCATTCTTAGCTCTCATCGAAGCAATGAGGTCATATAAAGGTTTGGCAAAAGGCAGTGCTCATTTTCTGTTGCAAAACCAGGGACAGTCAGATCCTTCATTTGGCACAGCAAACATACAGAATATGGTGTTGATCATTAATGGAAGCCTCGATTAATTTAACTGTTATTCAGATGAACCTAGCTTTAAAAAAAAAAACAACAAACAAGCAAAACCAAATGTTTTGGCTGTAGGTGCTAGGTAGCCAGATGTTAAATTGTTGGGGCTCTAGGCTGCTCATGTTCCATCCCTCCTAAGGCTGTTTTAAAAATCCAGATAGCAGTAGGAACTGCAGGGGGCAGAAAGTGTCCGTTCCTCCTGTTTTACTTACACTGCTTACTGCATTATGCTTTGGAAGACCATTTTAACGCTGCTTGCTATTTGTTTTTAGTACATACCTTTCCTGAGAATAACCTTTTACGAGCTCTAGCCCTCAGTTCAGCCTTCTTTACATCCGGAGTATTTAATAAAATAGCTGTAAAGCACTGTTTGTAGTTGGAAAGCTATTTCCTGTACCTATATTTGAATTCTCAATCAGAAGGAGGAGGTAATTACGAGTACACCTTTGTTAATGCTGAAATTCTGGTGAAGGGTTCAGGGGTGTGTTTGGTTCCAGTGGTGTCTGTGCTGGGATTTCAGCTCTCACAGTGGTGCCTCATTCTGCCTACATGCAGGGGCTGAGCTGTAGCTTGCTGCCTGCTTCCTGGCCGTGGCTGTGAGTGCAGCAGTCATGCTACGTGCTGTTGTAGGCAGAGCTTTGCTGTAGTGCGTGTGCTGCTGCTGGTAAAGCCTAAGGGAAGACAAAACCTGAGCATTGTGTTCTTTGAGGGGTGGAACAGGAGGAGGGGTAGAGGGAAAAGTCTGAAGAATGGGTGTTGAAATTGTGGTAATGGTGATTAGGAGCTAGAAGTAGCTTTTGGCACTTATGTGAAGTGGCAGAAAATTGGGTTTGATCATCTTGGCTTTGGGACTTTGACCTGTGACTTGATTTGTTTCATTTGTGATATAATTCACTGGATGAATACATGAACACAAACTTTGCCATCACCTTCTGTAGGTCATGGACTTCACCTTGAGTATTTTGATGCAGAAAATCCCTCGTGCTTAAGGACCTCTCATAGTGTTACTTTAGTCAATTTGACACCACTACTTCCCATACAGGAGTTATGGAAGTGAGTCAAGGAATTGTAGGGATTGGAAGGGACCTCTAGAGATAATCTAGTCCAACCCCCTACCAAAGCAGGCTCCCTAGACCAGGTTGCACAGGAAGATGCCAGGAAGACGTACTGGTTGGATCTACTTTTTGGATCAGCTTTTCCCTTTTTGTCTGTAGAGTCACACTTCAAAAGCTTTGTTTGTTCCTTTACAATTACAGATGAGAAAAATCAGTTTTGCAGTGCTGAACAGTTTCAGTTCTCAATCAGGGAGCATTTGGACATGTAGATTCATAGTCTTGGAATCAGTGAGTAATGGCTTCAGCACTTGAAGGACTGCTGCATTTACAGTTCAGTTCTGTTCTGCTGGATCTCATACCTTGGAGGAAAGCTCTCTGTCTGGTCCTGAGTGGTTCTTGCTATTGCTGCTCTGAAAAGGTGCTCGATGATGTGACTGATCTGGTGGTCATAAGTGCAGTTGTGATAGGCACAAGGTCCTATCTGAAATGTCAGAATGTTTGTTCTGTGCTTCTGAGAGCAGATCAAAGAACAATGGGCTGTCAGGGGTTGTCTGCTCTGCTCTCATTGATAGTGGTTGTGTTCTAGGTTCTTTCCTCTAGTTTTAGAACTTCTGTCATTTTTCCATTATTCTCTGTTTGCGTGCACACTCCAGGCTATTGATGCTCTCAGATCTGAAGCATTTTTGTATATAGGTGATGACCTGTCCATAGATCTCTTCCTCATTCACATGTATACACTTCTGACTTTGTGTGCTCCCTCACTTCTAATAATTCATTGAGAGCTAATTCACAGATACTGGAAATTGAAATTACCTTGGTTCATTTCTTAACGTCCAAGGGGAAAAAAGAAATCTCTTAACAAATAAATGCTGTGTCATGTTTTCAGCAGCAAGTATTGTGGTTCAGTCTACATTGGTGCATTAAGGTCTTGCTAAAATGTTGTTTTGTTCGGAGGGTGAGCTGGTGCTGGGGCTCCCCACTGAGCGCCTGGTGAGGTGTGCTTGCTTTCCCCTTGCAGCCTTGCCCCACGTACACGTCCAGGAACAGGGAAGTGTTGTTTAGGTGATATGCTAACAGATGGGCAAGGAACCATACCAAGCTGTGCAACCTTCTCGAACTCAGTATTTTGATTTCTTAAGCTAAAACTTCCTGATTAATTTTTCTTTAATGCTTTTTGCGTATGCACTGAACCTATGGATTACAAATCCTGTGGAGAATTTAAAAAGAGGAGTCCAGGATTCAAGAAGCTCATTTTCAGCTGCCTACTTTGCTTTGACTGCCCATGTGACCTCTGGTTCACTCAGGAAGGATGTTCTTGTCATGTGTCATGGGGACTGCCTTCTCCCTAAAGGCCCATGAGGGGTGTCAAAATCAACTGCAGTATTCATTGTTCAGAAGGTCTCATAAACGAACAACCTTCTTTAGCTCTTAACCTCTGAGGAGGTCCTTAAACCTGCTCTCTTTCCTCTTGATGTCCAGACTCAGTCTTTGGTAGGGAGATACCCAGGCATTTAGGATTGCACGCGTGGGCATCTGTTAGCAAAGCCAGACTGGAAGTGTTTCACTGCGTTTATGTATTTGGCACTGGAGAGGACTGTAACACAGGTCTTTGCTCTTACTGGTGCTCATCCCTTTTGTGTGTCCTACACCATGTGTTTTTTTTTTTAAAAAAAGAAACAGTTGACTTGTTGGCCAAAGGACAAGGATTAGTTTTGTGCTGTGAACTCTAAGGTCGTGAATAGAAGTTTTTGAGCTGTGGGTTCAGAACCTCAGGATGTGGAGAATACTTGCTTGTCCCTTTTGCTCTCGATTATACACAGTTTAATACACGTGATGGAGACCCCTATCACTGAAGCTGACTTACGAATAGCAGTTCCTTGTTTCTTTTTAATATGGATGGACAGACAAAAGAGCAAAGGAAGAGCAGGTTTCTCCATAATAAAGTAGCCTTTATCTCCTACTGTAGTCGTATCAGGAGTAAAAGTTCATTTATAGCCAGACTGCTTTTCTGGGGGTAGTTGTGGCACCTCTTGAATTTTGTCAGAAGTCATTGATCTTATTTGCTTCAAGCAACCTGAAATCTTCAAAGCTCTAAAACCAGAATGACAGTTAATGGTGTGAAGGCAAGCAGAGCAGAATTGGTTTGCTTGAGTTGTTGAGCTATCTGTTGAGCTTTATTTTAAGCCATCGAAGCTTTAAACCCCAAACAAAGGCTAGCTGATATCCTCATTTTTGTTCCAGGCCTTAATCTGTAGCACTAATGTGAAACTAGAACTGCAAATAATCTCTAAACCTTCTACCGTCTTTCTTTCATTTGAGGATTTTCTGTAACCGGAGGAGCAAGTCAGTGGGTGAATGCTGCAGATGGACAGTGCAAGTTGCTGCTTGTGGCCTCTCCTGACTTGCTACTTCTTGAATCTTGGAGCAAACAAAAGTTTGGTTTCCTTTGGGATGTGCTGTGGGGATCCTACTTTGTACAAAACGCTCTAGTAAGTGTTGGTATAACCCCTATGGTGGTTCATCTGTTTTAAACGAGAAAGGTGAACTCAGTTGAAATGCTTGTGTTTCTCATATTAAATCCAGCACCCATCGTTTTTCTTGTTTTTGTGTGATTGACTTAGGGCTGAGTTTTCTTGCTCCCATTTCCTGGTAGGTGGGTAGGTGTAGGGCTCTTGTCACCCATTCATTAAATTTCCTTTGATTGATGACTACTTAATTTCTTTTCTTTCTTCCTGTGTGTTTGTAGTTTGTTCTTGGTTCTCCAAGTACTTCTGATGCATGACAGCATCGAAAGTGTGAGAGATGTATGTGTTTTTTCCTTATTTATCAGTTGTAGCAGTGCAGTAGGGAGGGTACTCTGAAGATGACCTGTATTTGTCTTGCTGGACTTGCTGGAAATATGTTGTTGCTGGAGAGTCATCTTTGTTAGAGCCTCTCTGGACACGGTGACAGCAAGAAGTGCCTTGAGCAGCCATCTCCAGTCTCTTGTTAACCGATGGGCAGTGGAGCTAAGTGAGGGAAAGGCTCTGATGACATGAGGGTTTACTGTGTGATCCTGGCCTGTGTTGTCAGCAAGCAGCCCTGGAGTGTAGGGAGAGCCATATGTTACCCGAGAGGGCTGAGTTGGGAACCTTCCTGTAGCAGAAGCAGTTCTGGGAACTGATAGATGTATTCTGACTGGTTGAAAGCTGTGTCTTGGTTGCTGTAATCTTTTGCATATTGATTTGGCAGTCCTTTATGTACAGCCTGCTTAATTCCAGAGAAGAACTTTGCTGTGTTAGCTGGTAGTACAATCAATGCTGTAGGAGTGAGTCGCTGCAAAGTTAACCTCTGTTCTGTTTGGTTCAAAACACATCTCCAAACGGTGGTACCACATTAGTGCAGCTTGTGTAGCAGCTTCAGAGTGATGCCTGGTTTGGCTCAGTGCTAGGACAGCCTCTGCGGTGTTGGTATCTTCTGTTTTAGAAAAATACTCACTTTTATCTGTTTCAAGACCTATTTGATAATCAGCAAAGTGAGCTGTTACCAGACACCAGTTGACTCAAAGTAACCTGAGATTCCCTGTATCAGTAGATAACTGATTAGCAAACAGTGTGTCTCCTCTGAATCTTTTGTGTCTGAAATAAAGCAAATACTCAGTCTTTGCAGCCATCTAGTTATACAGAGCATTAGTCAAGGTTTTCTCCAAGCTCGTCAGTTATATGTAACACTACTTGAAAATTCCCATTTTCTTCATGCATCTCTGCTGCTGTTCCAAGTTGGTAAAGAGTTTTTTTTTTCCTTCTTCCTTTTCTGTGCTTAATGGAGCTTGAAATTAACATGACTCTTCTTGTCTGCCTTGTGCACAGCGTGCTGGTGATGCCAGCCCATCCCTGGGAAACACTCCTGTGAAGGTCCACAGTGTGCTAAATCTGTCATCAGATGAAGGAATTGGGTATTGGGCAAGGTGACACTGCACAAAGGATGGACATGGTAACAAAAGTTGTTTGCGACACATTTAGCAAATGCAGTTTCTTTTTTAGCTTAAATATTGGGGCCAGGGCAAATTGTGATGTCCTGTAACAAACGCTGAGAGCAATAAGCATGTCAAATCTATTCAGTGTCCTCGCAATATAAGCAGTGGTGAGAAGCAGCTGGTTCAGCGTGGCACTGCCTTAATGATGAGTCTGACGGGAGCAGGGTGCCACCCTGTGCCCAGCCATGCTCCTCTGCCATGCTGCTCTGTGCTGATGGTTGGTTGCCGCTTATGCACTTATTCAGCGAGATGTATTTGTGTAGAATTAAATTGTAGAGGTGATTAATCTGGGTTTTGCTTAAGAGATGGTTAGAAAAATCTCATCGTCTTTGTTATTCTTTTAGCCTGGAGTTCTGTGGCACAACCCTTGCCCTGTGTGTTAAACCGATTGTTCTTGTTCATGTGCACATGAATTGCACATACTCCTTTCTAAATTAGGAACTCTTAAAAATTATAAGATCAGTAATGATGATGGTTCCTTATGTGGAAGCACATGAAAGGCCCCATAGTGTTCAGATACAGTTGGGTGACGTGGTTGATGGAGTATCAAACACCGATGTGACACTGTGTTCCATCCGTAGTGATTGTGCTGCAGTTTCTCTCAGCAGTGTGTGCATCTGAGGCCGAATCCCTACAGAAGAGCACTTAGATTTATCTTTCTGAACTTAATGTCAACGCTTGTGTACGTTTTGCTTTTGTTCTTTGTGAAGTGTGGATGTGAATTGTCTTAGTGTAGTGTGTGTTGGCACAGGGAGAGAAAACAGCACCCGTAGCCTTTGTCTTTGCATTTACTCGCTGGCATCACAGCAATTTCTACCAAAACAAAACCAAAAAACCATTCTTCCCCTCCCTGTGCATTCAAACGTGTTCCTACATGCAAGTCAGATTTTGAAGGACATTCTTTAGGATAAACTTGCCAAATAAAAGTAAGATTTATCTTGCACCAGATGTATGACAGCGCTGTAAGTGAAGACAGCTGAGATCGCTGACTCATTCCAGTACCTTGGTGGTGTTAGGTGAGCTTTTGTGACCCTGTGCCCTCTGGTGACAAATGCAGCATTTGTCTTAAGGCTGTATGTTATTCTTTGCCTTGCTGTCCTGGGTTATCCTCATAGCAGTGCCCAATTTTGTTCTTAAACTTTATTGCTACCCTGCTTGGCTGCTAGTGAGCAGGGTGAAATCCTCACACTGCAGTCGCTTTCTATGCATTGCTGATTTGTCATGCTTGCTTGGTAGGTATTCCTCCCCACCCAGTTAATTATTGGGTATGTTTAAAACTTAAGTATTAATTCTCTGGTAATTCCTGACTGTAGTTTGTTCTCATAGTGGTGGGAAGATCTTAACAGTGATGTGGTGAGCAGAATAAACAAAGGAGTGAAAGTAGTTCCATGAGTTCTGTGTGGAAAGAGGAACAGGGCTTTCTTCTGTCACTATAAGACTGTTCCATGAGGAAACTGATCTTAAACTTTGTCCAGCAGATTTTTGTGTTACTACCTGTAATGGCTTTTGTTGTCACTTAGTAATTCTGTGACTTTTGACTTCTTGATGTTTAGTGTTAGTGATGTCCATGTTAAGTTCACTTTTTTCCTGCATCTCTTTCCAGCTTTCTGCATTGATTCAGTTGTCAGAATTGATTCAGACTTGCACATGCAGGGGAGTTGCTATCCATCACTTGTATGCTCATCGAAGGGGCCTGAATCACAAAGTGCAGTGGAGTGGTTCCAGAGGTCATAATTACATGGAGTAGCAGTGTGTATTTGTGAAATAGTGCCACGTTTAAAAATGGGTAATTCATGTGGAGCTTTAGTGAGCTTGCTTTATGGTGATAAGTAATGTTTTTGTCCGTCCACGTGGTTAAGTATTTAGCAACAAGGAAATGTAAGAGGAGAGATCGTGGTACATCTGAACTTCCAGGAGCATGTCATAACTGGAGTGCTGTTTTTTCAGGCCCTTTCTGAAAGATTTTGGGCAGCAGGAGGTGGAGTTTTGTCTTCCTTGAAGGGCTGTGTTCTGCTGAAGTCTGACTGTAGAAGAAGCATTCAGCTGGAAACTCCAGTTCAGCAGTAGCCTGGAGACCTACTGTAATACAGCAATTCATTGCAAAGCAAGTAGTCCAGTTCTGTAAGCACGTTGTACCTGTGTGTTGAGGCTGTTTTGCAAACAAATGATTTTGAGCAGTGGTGAAAAGAACACAGAAAAATGATGGCAAGGGGAAAGAAAACAAAAAAAAAGTTAGCCAATCTGACTGACTTGAAATGCTTGAGTTAATGTGTAAAAACGGGTGATACCTATGGGTATTAGTGAGGTACAAGTGTGTGCTGGAATTGGGAAATGGTTGGGGTGGAAAAAGTGCCATTCAGATATGGTGATGTACAGTAGTGGGGCAGTACTTGACTCAAGTGCTCTCAGACACAGGGTTTGGATTTTGGTTGGTGTTGTGTGGAGCCAGGAGTTGGACTGAATGATCCTTGAGGGTCCCTTCCAACTTGGGATGTTCTGTGATTCTGTGACTCACTGGAGGAGCAAGAGATGGGAAGTTTGGAGTTCCTGTGTGTTACTGAAGATTGGCAACTGGGAAATTCCAGTGCCTTGGCTGTGGGTATGCCTTTCCTTACTGGTGTAAGAAATCACCAGCACTTGTCTGTGTGTTATTGCTGTCGCACTGTTCTCTGCACCGTGTTGCTGTAAGTGTGCCACAAACCAGAAAGGACAACAGATAATGATGGGAGGAAAAAAAGCCATGTTTTTCTTAATATTTCACCTGACTTGGCTCTGTGCTGTGTGTCAGTGTGGGGTTGGATGGGCAGCTGCACAGCTGGTAGTGGGAGGGGAGAAACCCAGGGTTCCTGGATTGGTGATGTATGCCCATCCCTGGAGGTGCCTGAGGCCATGGATTGGCCCTGGGCAGCCTGACCTGGAGGGGGTGGCCAGCTCATGGCAGGGTGGGCTTGGGGGGCTGTGGGATCCCTTCCAGCCCAACCTTCTGTGATTCTGTGCTGTGGTTGCTTTTGTGAGTGTGCTAACGCGTGCTGAGCCGGAGAGGTGAAACTACTCTGATGTTGTGTAGTCATGAGAACTTTCTCCTGTATGCAAATAATTTGCTCCTACTCCAGTTTCCTTGTGAAAAATAAATGAAGCGGAGAGTGTAGAATGCTTGTAATTTGTGATCAGCTATTACAGAAAATCCGCTTTTCACATTACGTTTAATTTAATGAAATGAATAGTGTTTTTCTGAGTAATCGAATTATGAGTACTTGTTTCCCTCTTTAACAGGCCTTCCTCTAAGTTCAGATTGCTGTCTTTTATAATCAAACCCTGTTGAGATGTTTTAACTTTCTTGAATAATGATGATTATTATTTTTGTTTAAAGTATCTGGTCACAGAGCATGTGGCTTGCTCGTGCAGCGTACGGTTGCGGAGGATGGGATAATGGGATTGTAAATTAGCTATTTATGGTACTGGCTTTCCTCTGGCCTACTCCCTTGTGCAGTGTAGAGCAGCCTGAAGGCTGTTCCGAACGGTGCCAGCTGGCTGCAACCCTGGGGGAGTGCTGTGGCAGATGGAGGCAGCAGGAGCACTGCAGAGCCTGATGTGTCCTGGGGTCAGGGAGAGGTGTGGGCACCCACAGCCCCACCAGGGTCAGGTCAGGGTTGGTGCTGCTCTTGTCCCTTTAGGGCTGGGAGAGCCCTGGGATCTGCTTTCGGGATGCACGCGATGAGATTTGGCTTTTGATGTATTCTGAGTGTGTTAGCACCTCTTATTTTCCCTAGTTTTATGCTACCTTCCTGTATCTGAGTGCTGCATTCTGTAGCTTGCACAGCCAATCAGATCAATAGCTTAATGTTGAGCTACTACAATGCAGCCTGCATTTTCCCCCACTACTGAAAAATACGGCTGTGTACCCAGAAAAGGAAGTTTGTTAACACTGACGCATTTTCTTTTTTATTTTAAAGATACCTTCATGTTACTGTTTGAGAGGAACTGCTTTAAACATGCTCAAAATGGAAGATTTCAGAGGTTTTTGTCTTCATTTTTTTGAGGTGACTTTCTAGTTCTTACAGGAAGTTATTCTGTTAAAAAAAAAAAAAAACAGCTGTGATCTGTAGCCCACCTCAGCCCTGCAGCTCTGTTCATACTTGGGAACATGATCTGGGACAGCATAGTCCTCCAGCAGCAGCAGAACAGCCTCACCTGCAGATGTTCTTTGTGAGAAAACAATGCATTTGATTTCAGTCTAGTGCAGGTAAGAGTATAACAGGGGGAAACACCTTGAAGAATCCAGTTACAACTGGTGGCTGTTTGAATAGATGTTTTCTGGTGGAGCTTAGAGATGGAAACTACCTGATGCTTCATAGTTCTCTTGCCCCAGGAGGCATTAGTCTCGTTGCCTCATTAATGCAGATGACACTTCTAATCCAGCAGCCCAAGATAGCTGACAAGCCTGGATTTTACTCTGGTGGCACTTACTGCACAGATAGCTGATATAATGCAAGATTCTGACCTGCAGGTTGGGTAAAAAAAAAAAAAATGGTTTATAGGCTCATTTTTGTCAGATTTCTTCAAGTATCTGATCTAAAAAAGCCAATAAACTCAGTACAGTAGTATGTAAGAAGGCTTTCGTTTCCTCAGAACAATGTGCAGTCCTTGAGAATTAAAAACAAACCAACACAACCCATCGTCTTTCAGAAGGGTGAGGATGGTACCACAGACCCAGCAGGGAGGGCCCTGCCCCCCACCTGCCCCATTCCAGTGACACTGCTGGAGGAGAGAGCTACAAGTGGATGGGCCACAGAAAGTGCTGCCTCATCTCTTCTTATATAGCATCTCCTACTGTTAAAGGCAGAGTGCAGTAAGTTTTTGCTGGAATTGGTGGGGGGTTGATTGGTTTTGTTCCACTGAGTGATTGATTGTAGATGGCAGCAGAGAGTGTGGTTCATATGAAAGCTGTGAATTGGGTGGTGCTTTGTCAGGTTGTGTTTCGGAGCAGTCTGGTGGAGCTGAAGGGATAGAGCTTTGCTCCAGAGGACTCAAACCTGTGGGCACTGTACACAGAGCTGCACCCTTGAATAAGCTTTGGTCTTCCTATCCAATAGTGTTGATTTTGTCATTGAAAGCCAGCATTCAGAACTCTAGGTGTGCTTCCCTGATTCCTTTCCAAAGCAGATTATTCCAAGCTGACTTCAGTTAACAATCTGCTTCAGCTCAGTGATTACTCCTCTTTGCTGGACGTTGTTTGCCACCTTGTTACATAGTGATGCTGCAAATCTCAAGGAATCGAAACATCCTGGCAAGATAGGGGATGAATTATGATCATTTGCTTACAAAATTGTCAGTGCATGTTGTAACTCACTGAAATATTCTCACATTTGAGAGCTCAGAGGTTTGTTGTATCTACTCGAGGTATGTGTGATGGCCATCAGGCTGTTCCTGTCACTGTAAGCATAATTCTGTATCCAGCTCATACTCACTGTTTGTGAATTCAAGTATCTTCTGTTTTTTTTTTAACTGGTTGAATTATTTTATCCTGGTTTTCCTTGGTACCTCACCTATTCACATGCTGCAAGTCATACTGCTTAGCTTCTGGGGCTTCAGTGTTTCTTTCAAGTTAAGATCTTGGCATTAGAACACTTAAATCTGAAATCGATTCTATCAGAGTTAATATTTTACAGTTCTTCTGGCTCTAAAGCTGCACTGTAGGTGTAGCTGATGCTTGGTGGAATCTCTTTATAGGAAAAAAAAATCATTCAAATGAGATCACAGAGCAGAAGTTGTGCTTTACAGCTCTGCCAATTTTGCAAAGCAAAAGAAGGTCTCAATCTGATGAAGCTTCAAGTGGGAAGGAGGTGGCACCATGATTCCTCAGCTTTGTGGCTTTTCTTGTATTTTTTTTTTATATTAAACTTCCAGTGAGAAGCTCTGTTTTCAGGTTTCTTTTCTTTGTGGTCAGTTAGCTGGAAAAAAGGAGTTAGAAGGCGGTGAGTCTGGCAGGCAGCAGCCCATAGTGCCACTGGTTTTGGTGTAATGTGAGCTGTGAGCCTTCTGTGAGGCCAGAGCTGGCTGTGTTGTGCACATAGCTTGCAGGTGTTGGCCCACAGTGCTGCAGGACATGGGTTTGACAAACACTGTATGTCGGTGTGGGTAACGCTCCACGTTGCAGTGGTTGCTTCTCTCCACAGATTGCCTCTCGTTTTTGGAGCAGCGAATGTCATGTCGGGTTGGTTTGTCTGGATGCTCAGATTCATAGATTCATAGATGCATTAGGTTGGAAAGGACCTACAAGATCATCTAGTCCACCCATCCTCCTATCACCATCCCTACCCACTAAACTACTAAATCAAATCCCTCAGCACCTCATCTAAACGCTTCTTGAACAGCACTAGGGATGGTGCCTCAACCACCTCCCTAGGCATGTTTCTGTATTAGCCAGAAGTCTGTTGGGCTGTTCTCTCAAGTGTTACTTCTCCTCTGTAACCATGTGTTAGAACGTTATCCTCATTATAGGCAGTGCCTTTTTCCTTCCATAACTGGAGTTTCACTTGGTGGCCTTCTTTGGCTGTCCACTGCCTCTCTGCCTTGAAATTATCTGTTCATTTACAGTTTAGCCAAATGCCTGCATTTCAGTGCTATTAACTCCTTGCTGTGAGCCCACCCTTTCAGGTCCCATCCCAGAGTGCTGCTCCTGGCGCTATCTGAGCACGCTGCTCTTCGTGCCAAGGTTGTAAGTGTTAATCTTGCTGCAGACTGGGGTGATAATTCAGTGCTGTCACAGCAGCACATGCTTAAAGTTGCTTCTTGCCAGATATGTTGGCTATATGCTACAGCAGAGAAAATTATTTGAGGAGTCTTATTGCATAGCCAGGTGCTGTAGAACTCATGCAGTCAGCCTCCCTTCCCCCCCTCTGTTTATGGCTGTTCTGACTTTGGGGAAGAAAACTGTTCTCCAGTGAAATGAATTCCTGTGGCGCGTGAGTGAAGAGGTGGGTGAACTTCTGGTTGTGCTTTGAGGGAAGCTGTATTTGGTGTTCAGGCTGAAAAGGGCAGAAGGTTTTTAAGGTTTAAGGTAGGGTGAGTGGAATTGAGAGGGGAATTGAACAGTGCCCCTGGTACTGTTTTAGTTGTGTGGTGTGCAATATTTTAAGTATTGTGGAAGCTTTATATTTTCTTTAAAAATGTTCCAGTGAGTAGATTGGTTTGATTCTGTGGCATTGTAACTTTTCTGCCACTTGTATCTTTACTGTTTTCTCAAAGATGTTTTGAGAGCTACTTCTTGCTTGTGACTGGCCTATCTAGGTGCTGGCCTGTAGGATGATGCTAGTTGCAGCTACTGCTACTTCAGCTAGGTTAAGTTCTTGTAATGTGACCTCCCTTTGAATGTTTCTACGCTTCTCTGTAAATGCCCAAGGATACGTGTCTTGCACCTAGTATTTATGGCTGTAATTTACAGAGGCTTTGTTGTCATTTGAGCTAATTGAAAGATGCTGCTGTAACACAGGTCGCAGAGTAGAGGTCACCATTGTTACTTGCTCATATCTGTCCCTTACAAGTATTCTAGCAGCACCCGTACCAGGGGCTGTTCTGTCTTTGGGATGTTGTAGGACTCCAAAGAGGGAAATGGATAGATCCTGGACTAAAGAGCTAAGGTCACCTAGAGCAACTTTGGATTTGCCATTGTGTTGCTGATAAATGCAAGTAACTTAGTGTGGAGCTTCTGAGGGGGGAATACCCACAGCATCCTGTAGGCAGTGTTGGCTGATCACTAGGGAAGTGAGAATTGCCTTTGTTCAGTACAAGGTAAACTCACTGATGCTTTCCCCAGCGTATTTCCAGCATCAGTGTAATTATGTGCAGCAGTGAAGTGTTGCATCACTGATAACTCCACTGCCTCTTACTTTTTAGAGAAGTTGCTGCGGAAGTTGAATTATTCTGGATGTGCTCCTGTAGGTCAAGATCCAGGCAGAAATGAGGTCAGGAAAGCTCGCCCCAGTATCACGCACATTATATGTGTTGTGCTACCTCCCCTGTTTCACGTTCTTTGTCTTAATTACTTGCACTGCCAGATTGTAAGAAATGCTATCTTGAAAACCAGAACTGGGTGAACCACCTCTTTACTTGGCAGGGATAGCTCTTAAGCAACTTGAGATACTCTTGAGAAGGCCTGAGGCAGTGCTCTCGCATTCTTTTTCTAATCCTGCTGTAAAGCATAAAGACAGGGTATTTGTCCACAGAACACTGTGCGTGTTTATAACCATAGAAACAGAGCAAGAGATCAGAACTAGAAATCTATATGGGATCTCATTTAATGCTTTTGCTGTCGTCTTTGTGAGATTACTGATTTGCAATTGTAATAGTTTCCTTGAAAATCCCCTGTTCATATATCAAGCTCTTAACTGTTCCTTGAAGTGCCAATACAATTCAGGTTTTGCTCAGGTAGAAGGTGTAAGAATTCACCTTTTCTCCTTCACTCCCATGTTTTTCCTTGTGATCCCCATTTCACTGCAGTAGTTTGTGTGTGTTTATCGGATGACATTTTTCACTATGCAAGGGCTTTAAGAACATAGCCAGCTTTATCCTGCGTATCTCTTTGGAGTTCTCTAATGAGAGAGGGGTTGAATTCTCTGCATTATTTCTGGGCCCCACTGGCACGTCTGAGTGAATGATAGATTGAGGTGGAACCTGCATTGCCACGTGCATTATGTATGATAAATTAATTACTGGTACCATTTCTGTGAGTGCAGGAATGAACCAGCTGTAAGATGAATTCAGTGTTCTTACTGTGAGACAGATTGCACTGTGGTTATTTTTAATAGCAAATGCGGCTTTATTTTCTTTTTACCAGTGCTGAGCATGCATAAACTTCTGCTATTCTGTTAATTTTGTGAAGGGGTCTGGAGTTTTTAATGAGCCATTAGTATACTAGCTAATGCCCTAACCAGCAGATAGTGTTGGTGAGTACCTCTTCCTTTGGGAAACAAGGACAAACTAGATCAACAGAAGAGCACAGTAAAACCTACACCTCATCTGCCACTGAACATTTGTTGGATTGATGGGAACAATAATTAAGAGTTCTTGAAAACTGTTAATGTTCCTATACTGTGGGAAAGAACAAGGAGAGAAAAGAATGATATTTATACCCTAGTTCTTTCATTCTCATGAGAATGCAATTTCAGATTCTCATGTTCAAGGATTGCCTTCTTAGCTGTTACCCCTCCTCAATTCAGTTGCTCAGCTGGGAGAGAAGCGTTAGGCTGATCTGTGCTTGAACTGACTGTTTTCAGACCTCAGTCATTTGCAGCTTTGGGGCAGGGCTTATGAAGTCCTACCTTTTGATGACATTTCCCTGTTGGAATGCAATGTGGTAACTTTCAGAAATTGCATCAGATCAGTTCTGTATGAAGGGGAAGCTGTGGATGCCAGCAGACCATCTTGAGGAGAACTGAAATTCAGGAGGGAAGACAGGGCATGCAGAACTCATGCTGTTGATCTTTTAGCTTGTTCAGGCACCTCAGCAGATCAGTCTTAGGAAGTAATGCATGTAAAGTATAACACAGCGAGAAAGTCCATATTTTTTCCCCAGTTTCTGTGTGCAAGGTGAGTGAAATGAAGACAGCGGGTAAAGGAAGCACCCATAACCCACAATAGAAAGTGTGGGAAAGTAGAAGAGTTGTAAACAAAACTTCTGTTTTGTGTGGGGAGATGTGTTAGGACACTTCTTCCCCAATCTGGAAATTCAGAAAGCCCTGATAGATGAAGTAGCTCCAGTGACCGGTTATCCAAGCAGCGTGGAACAAGCCAGAGTGCTGTTCAGGTGTGACTGTGCCTTTATATCTCCCGGAGGAACTGTGATTTTTGTCTTGGTTCTGCCTGAAGTGCTCCTGACAGTAGGGCCAGCTCTGTCTGCCCCTTGCGTGTGGCTGAAGTTCTTCTCGCGCAGGATTCTCAGTGGGAGTCCTTGGAGCAGGCACTCTTGGCCAAGTTTCTTTCCCCAAAGGACGTAATTATGTCAGGAGCAATTATTGTGCAGACTTAACCTCCTGTTTGTGTGAACACAGATCCTCCTCATGGATGGACCTTCATTTTTTTTCGTGGCAATGTTGTTTTAAATACTTAAATTCTGTGCAAAGCACGTGCATTTGTGTCTTAAATGTAACTGGTGCCTTCCTGTGTTGGCACATGCCAGTGCTGAAATTCAAATACAAATCTATTTAGAAGCAAATTTTATCAGTGTGAAAAGCAGGAAGGTGCCACTGAGTAGCTGTGGCAGCAGGTCATATCTGCTGCTGCCACCAACCTGCCTTGGCTTTTTATTTCCTCCAAACAGCGTGTTTACTCATGGGAAGCCAGTTGGAAATAACTTTTTTTTTTTAAATTGGAAAACCAAATGAGTATGCTTTTACTTCCCTCAGAAGCAGTGTTCATGGTATCTAATGTCTTTTCATCACTTCTTATGAGAAATGAGAAATACTGCTCAGTGTACTAATTTTCTATGTTTTTTCTAATTACTCCATTGATTTTGAAGTGTAGATTTGTGGCAAGGTACACCAGGGTATATTTGAACAAAATACAGGGCGATAAAATTGTAATTGTAGTTCATGTCCGATGAAGAAACAGAGCATTAATTTTATTAATGCTGCTAGCAGCCTCTGTGTTTGCTGAGTGTGGCTGTTGGTTTGAGGCTGTGCTTCGTTAACCCTCTCTGCCCATTTCTTTTCCATCAGGCAGCATCCAGCATTGTGTTGGTGTTCCTGATGCTGAGCTGTGTTGCTGTTACTCATACAGTGGCTTCATCTATGCTGTTATACTGAAAATGCAGATAATTACTGTAAATGGCTTTAGAAACTATTTCTCATTTCAGTACTGGCGTCTCATGGAAGAGTGCTAGAGAACTTTATCTCTTATCACCAGAGACCAGAACTGTGTGATGAGAAAATGTTTTGGTGTTTAGAAGCCTTAAGAACATGCGTTTTTCCCTCTTGGTGGTGCTGCTCCTGGGTATAGATCATGCATTTCAGCTGATGGAAATGCTCCTAAGTTTTCTTTCCTTTTTCCATCCTTTTTTTTTTTTTTTCCCAAGACTAAATTAAAATATCACTGTCACAGATCTTTGCTTTTGGTTAATTTCCTTTCTGTGCAACTGTACATTTTTGTTTGGCTGTATGTATGTATGGTCAAACAGTGGCGTATATGTATATAAAAAATGAGTCCAACAGTAACATGATAGAGTCAGTGGCAATTTGCTTAACCTTGGAAAAGAAGAGTCAAGAGTGGTAATACAAGATACTTATGAGTAACTTATGCCTAATACAGAATCTTCTCTGCTGTTGAAGGACCATGTTTGTTAATTTAAAGATTGGTTGACAAACATTAACAGTTGTCTGTGTTTTGTCTGGACAGTGTGCTGAGGCCACATACAGAACTATTCTCCCCTTTCTCTGTGTTCGTTTCTTTGGATGTATGTGGCTGTTGTTGTTCTGTCTCTTCTTTGGTTTAAAGAGGAACTTATGTGCAATATTAATGGTTACTCTGAATTTCTTTTCCCTTTTAAGAGAGTGTCTGCCAGCAGAAGAGCTTTCTAAGTCCTTCTGAACACCCAACTACCATCCATTGAAATAGCTGCTGTTTCTGACTTTCTCTTTCCTTGGTAGAAGCAGAATCTAGCTGCCTGTGAAGAGAGAGGGGGGATCTTCTTTTGCTGTAAAGATGGAAAGATGAAACTGCCTCCACGCAAGGTGAATAGAGCTGGTAGTGTGTTTGTAAATGCGTGCCCCACTTTGCTGCCTGTTCCCTGAGTCCTGTTTCACAGAGATCAGATTCGTGGTTGCTTCTCACACATTGCTGCACTTGGTAGGGTGCTGCCTTTCTGTCTCTTCCAACAGTGTGCCTCAGGAAGACAAAGGAGGGCACGGACTTGTCAGGCCTCTTCTCCAAATGTTTCCGTCAACTTTGTTTGGAAAATCTTCATTATTGTGTAGGCAAAGTTTGACTGGTTTGCAAAATATGGAAGGACACAATTTCGTGGTTGATTTGTGGCTGAGGTAATGGAGGATTTGTTGCACGTTCTCCAAAAAATTGTTTTCTGTTGAAAGTGTGGTGCAGTGGTTGGTGAGGATGGGCTGCATTCTGAATATTCATCAAATATAGTAAATCTGTGTTTCAAGGTGCTGCAGCTGACCGGCTGGTAATGCTTGCAAATCCTTTCTGGTAATAATCCCTTCTCTGAAGAACTACAGTATGATCTGTTATCTCCAAATAGACTTCTGGTTATTTCAACCTATTTTCTGTTTATCTAATAGTCTCAGATAACTGAAATTGATTTGTATTTTCTCTTCTTACTTCTCTTTGCTTTACCTCCTCTCTGTTAGAGTCCTCAGATACCTAAGTTTTGCTTTCCAAATAGATTATTCAAATCAGACAATGATTGTTCGTACAACTTGTCTCTTCTGTTCTGCTTTATGTTACAGTGCATGCACACCCAAGTACCCTTGAACTTTTCTGATGAGATAAACTGTAAATTACATTTGAGTAGGTTTTTTTTTTCTGAAAGCAGTCTGTAGCTCTTCTGTACAGATGTTCTTTTGGTAAATGAAATGCTACTTCTCTTAATTATTAGCACTAATGGACATGCTGTGAGCCCAGTGTTTGCTGATGTCAGCTGGAATCCGAGGTCTGGGTTTTTATGCCTGTCAGATGTGCAGTAACTGTAGTTCTGACTATCCTCTGAATGCATCCATCTCATCTGCATGAGTACTTCTATTGGCAATCAGCTGTGCTGCACGAGTAGACTGTCTTTGTTCCCTTCTTTAAGCATGGTCTGCAGGCAGCGTTATTTCAGAAGCTCCAACTACTCCTGATTTATTAGGTGTGCATGCTCTGGAAGGCTCTCTGTAGCTGATAAGCATCTTGCATTTTTTTGTGTGTGTATTTATTTTTAAAAGGTCTGCCTGCTTTTAGAGAATCTGATACGCTTCTGTCCAAATGAGTAGTGATAACTGCTGGATGTCTATAGCATTAATATAAGTAGACGTAAGTGGAGCAAGGCCTCTACAGTACCATACATTTTCCCTTTGTACAAACTATACCTGTGTTCACACGTAGACATAAAATGTGTATAATTTGCAAGGACTTCCTGGAGCTCTGTATTTAGTCAATATAAAAAGTGTATAAAGTACAGGAAGTTGGGATTGGTATGTCTCTTGTAACAGAATGATTACATTCATACATGTGTATGTTTGCATATGTAGATACACATGTAATGCATATAACACTGTATTTTCATTTGATATGATCAATGCAGGGGGCAGTTCTCTCCAGTCAAGGTTTTTTGAGAGCTGCTAGTGGAGATGTGAAAGAAATGGGCTGAAATGTTTCTGATCTCACTTGCAGTTACTCCTATTTTGCAAGTTATGTTGATTTTTTTTTTCTTGAAACATAGAATTTAATGGATTGTCTTACAGAACTTGAAAGGCTGTATGCAAATAGCTATTCCTGCTTGCTTATGTATGTTATAATGGATATTATTTGGGAATTTTGTTGTCTCTGGTTTCCCTAAGTAGTTGAAGTTTAGAGGATAACCTGCATCTTGTAGAGCTGCATGAAGGCAGCAGCTCCCTCCTTCAGTCCCCGCTGCCATCACAGATCTATCTGAAGTAGCCCTTTCATCCCAGGAATTAATTCATTACTGAGAAATGCCAGTGCACAGATTCACAGTGCTGATGAAGAACACTTGAACGTGCCTGCAAACTTCACGAGAAATCTCCCTTCTCTTAGAGAACCTTTTCTCTGTGTTCTTAATTTATGTGATTAATCAAAGAATAACTGGATAATTCATTAAGTTTGACAAGCAAATTGTCTTCTACATCAAAGTACTGTTCTTGTAGCTCTTTGTCAGTGAACAAAACTAAATTTCTAATAGAAATCTTAACATTTTCCACTTATTTTTGGTGAAGTTGTTGCGCATTACGTAGCACACATTTTCTTGCCTACAGGGCACAAGCATTATGGCTAATAGAACACCTGGAAGGTGAGGTTATTGTTTGAATACTTGTGTAAGCTTTTTCTCCTTTGCTGTCTTGTAACTTGTGTTCCATATTTTAATTTCAAGAGCACTCTGTTGCACAGATGTGAAGTAATGTGTGTTCCATGAGCTCAAGTATTGCCAGAAAGGTGCATCATGGAGTGAAGGAGTGGCACTGGGGCAAAGCTTTCAGTGATGATGGATCCTGTTCTATGGAACTGCTGTTTCAAGAACTTGCAGTACTTCCAGGATATTTTAAAACTTCCTAGCCTCAGCTTTCAACTACTTTTGTGAAAGCTGTACTTCTTTCAAAAGATTGTGAAGAGCAGTTTGAAGCTGGTGACCCAGAGTGGTTCTCGGCACTCCCCAGGTGCTTAGTCTTTGCCCTGTGAAAGAGTGTATGGGGGGAGGAGGTTGTTGGTGTGTGTTCCTTTTTCTGTTTTAATGTCTACTTTTTTTTCCTGATGGTACTTAAAAGGAGGTTTAGCATATGCTGTATTTGCTGGTATGAGGATGGATTGGTTTTTTTTCCCCTCACTGGGATTGGGTAGCACTTAGGCAGAATGTCTTCCTTCTCCGTCTTTCATATTTTAAGAGGCATCAAGTAGCGTTAGAAATTCAGAAAGAAACTGGTGTTCATACAGACAGTTTGTATACATACTTGGTATCAAAGGAGGGGATGGTTTTGGTCCTGAAAGTAATGTTATCTTCACTTAGTTTTCACCCTTCCTTCTGCAGCCCTTCCAGCATCTTCCTTTAGAACACCAGGGGTAGGTGAAAGTTTTTTTTTTTTAGTGTCGGCCTTCTCTTTAACATATAGCTGATAAAATAGCGAGGGGGGGACCTCATTGTTCTGTTCTGGTTTCATCTCTATAGAGCAAGGAAAGTAGGAAGAGGGATCTGTTGCCAGTATGCAATAGGCCTCCACTGTAATTAGTGGCCTCAAAGTTTTCTGTTTGCTTTTCTTATGCCCATGCTGCAAAAACTTGGTGTCCTGCTGGAATTCCTTTTTGGAATGCAGAGGTGTGTTCTAGCTGAAAAACCATGTGCTTTGCCTAATGAGCTTTCCTGGCCGTTGAGTCCAGCTGGCTGCTGCAGTCTATTTGTTTTGTCTTAACTAATTTTTATATCCACGCTTTAAATTAAACTAACACTTTTTGCATTAATTGACAACCCATGCTCAAAGTCCATAAATGAAACCAAACACTATCATCGACTCAGTTGACTTTCAGTGCTCAGCTTTATGTAATCAGGCTGCCTACTGAAAAGGGAGATTTGGAAGTTAGAGCAGTGGCATGGAAATGGTTCTGCACCACAGTGAGCAGTCTTTGTGGAAGGGATGTTTGTGTTGAGCTAAGGTTTGAGCACTTCCATCGTACAGGGGAGGAGAGAGCAGGATCTGGCTGGTCACAGGGCATCTGTTCTTGTCAAGTCTCTGGATGTTTTGCTATGGGAGTTGTTGCTTACTGGAGGCTACCTGTGAGTTCATTTCTAGGATTGCTGCAGTCTTGCACCTGAGCCCTCTGAAATTCAACTATGGGTCACAGAATCATAGGGAGTGGAAGAGACCTCGGTGGATCATCTAGTCCAAGACACCACAAGGTCTTCAAGGACCCCTTGGTCCAAATAATGAAAGAACAGGATAAATACTATAAGAATGAAATAAAAACTCTGTATTAAAGTAGTCATAGATCAGTTTGTTCTCAAGTCTTCAAAAGTTAAGGTAGTTCTTCGTGTATTTGTGGAACTTGAGTTCTTTTTTTCTTATGCCTATCCTTCCATATGATGCTTCAGTGCTTGTGCTTTCCTTTCATTGCTCCTTGCGCTGCCTTTAGAAAGCTTGAGATAGGTGGTACCACCAAAACCAAACCAGACTGAAAACTAGCCTGTCAACAAAACAGCTCTCCATTTCCCTGCCTGGATATTCATTCCCACAGCAGTAAGGACAGGCTTCTTTTCTTCCAGTGAATTTGTGTTGTTTAAGGCTGCAGTGCAGTGAAGCTGTTCCTTTGCTGCCAGGATGAGTAGCACCTGACCTGCACACAAACTCTTCCCTGTTCACGTTTCATTGTGGGCAGTGGTCTAAGCTAGGTCAAGATGAAGGCTTGCATCTATGTGATGGTTCTCAGCATTGCTCGTCAAAGAATTGCATTGCGCTGAGGCTCTGGACTTTTTTTTGTGTTTTTTTTTTACCTTAACACAAATGTCAGTGGACAGATTTGGGGCCTGAATGTCAGCTCAATTCCCTTGCAGGTTTGCCTCATGTTTATTAAACTGAGCCCAATCAGTATCAAAATAAGTTTCCTGAAGTCAAAATGACTGACAGTGAACCCTCAAAAAGATATAAATAGTTGTATTTGTAATTACACTTATATATATTTTAAGCATGCTTTCACATGTAATTAAAAAAAAACAAAAACACATCCCTTCTCTTAGCACTCATTTCAGTACTTTGCAGAATAGACTTAGAATTTCTGTCCGGGATACATTTATCTACACTTAATTTAGTCCTAGTGTAGAAATTTGTCTGGGTCTTCTGAATGAAGCTGTGATGCTAATATGTGAAATGTAATCCGTTAATGGCTTACAGGCATCTGTGAGAAGAGAATGTATGGATTTTTACTTACTGCTGCTCTTAGGAAGAAAAAAAAAATATTGTTGAGTGGGTGGATATTGCTGGAAGAAAATAGGAGTATGTCAGGGAGACTGCTGTCCCAACTTCTCTGAAACTATGGAGAAATGCTGCCCTTGCTGCTCTGAATCTGCTGCCAGTATATGTTTTTGCAGTTCTGTAGCATGGGAGGAATCACAGAACATCCTGAGCTGGAGCGAACCCCGTGGATCACTGAAGTCTGACTCCTGGTTCCCCACAGGACCACCTTAACCACAAAACATGAAGATTTCATATTGAATGTTCAGTTTAAACATGTAATTGTGTAAGGTTAAGGGTTCTTCACATATGACAGAATGCTCTTTCCTGTCTTAATGGCATTTTGGCTTTGAGATAATCAATGCAGTGTGCTGCAGGGGAGGGAGCAGAGATCTCAGTACTTCCATGTCCCTGCAGAAAGGCAAGTATTTGCTGTGGTGCTTTACTTTTTTTTCTTTATACCCAACTCTGCTGGTTTTGGGGGTGTTCTTCATTTCTTGTAGTGGGCAGGACTGAGGGTTGTGGTATGGGTTTTACTGTGGGGTTCTTCTTTGCTTTTAGAGTCCGTTTCAGAGATTCCCCATTTCTGTCCATTCAAAACCAGCCCTGATCTTGAGATGTAGTACCAATCTGACTGCTTTCCCTCCTTCCCCCCACTTTGTTCCTTTGGGCTTCAGGTGAAATGAACTTACTTTGCAAAACAAGTTAACATTCCATCTGCATCATGAAATGTTAAAATAACTGGCTGTACATCCTGGTGTAAAAGACAGAAGCTCTTCACTGAGAACCATCGCCCACCTTCCTACACACATAATTAGCGGTTAGTCTTTGAGACTGCAGCAGTTTGTGGACTCCTTAATGGGTGCAGGATTGTCAGAAGAATGCCCATTTCCTGGATTATTTTTTTTTTCTGAAGGTGCTTTCATTCATCTTCATGACTTTTTAGTTTGAGTGAGAAATGAAAACTACTTTTCTCTTCTAAAATTTCTCTCGTGTTCTCATCACTTCAGAAAGCTGTTACCAAAGAGTGTCTGCAGGTTTCAGAACATCCATCTGCCTGAATCTTCCCTCTGTAGGTTGAGCTGCAGCTCTCTGACCACCTCTGTCTCATCTCCAAAATTTCAGATTTGTGAACGTACCTGAAAATTTTCCAGTGAATTAAAGGCCTCGTGTTTTGCTCTTGTAAAATGAATTATTAATTTGTTTTGTACTGAGGTATGAGGAAGTAGAGCTTCAGCTTACTGGATTATCAAAGCATGTTCTGTGCAAGCATACTGAATTTGCTTTCATTCTCTGAATGTTCCAGCCGCTAATGTGCTGGTTGGCTTACAGTGCTCCTCTACATGTGTAGCTGTATAAACATGAATATTTCCTCAGATGCTGAGGCTTCAATATCAGGGGAAGCAGAAAAGCTAAATTTACAGTTTGGTCACTGTGGGTCCATGTAATGCATCGTTCAAGTGAGGAAAGCGCTGATGTTTGATCCCCTGTGAATATTCCATCTTATTCTATACTAAATATTTGCTGTGCAGAGGGTTGACTTTCCCGTGATAAGACTACTCAGTCCATGTGGGTCAATGGTCTTTTCTGTGTCAGCTCATGTTTCTTTTGGGTTTTGAGGGGGAATGTGCGTTTTTAAAAAGTTCAGTGGTGCTTTGGGTAGAACTTGTCTTTGGAAGTAGAAACAGCAGATGTTCTGTGTAGCTTTCATACAATTGAAAGGGAAGATTTATTTTATTGTCTTGTAACAGTTTTTCTTGTGGATGTTGTTAGGGGACTAGAACTTGTCTTCAACTCCTGTAGACAACAAGGGAGTTTTATTCTTATGGCACGAAGTGACTTTGGCTCATATGACTTGTTTGTTATACGCATAATCGAAACCCACAATTGTCAGACAAGTCCTAAGCAGTTGGGTTAATTTCTGTGCTACCAGTAGGATTGTTTAGCTACAGCAGATATAAAAATGTCATGCATAATAACTCTTAAAGTCTTGACAGTGGTGTGTAGCTCATAGGGAGCTTCTGAAGGCAGGAATTTTCCCTACTGTACTGCGATCTTTCTGCTTGGGCTCAGCAATACTTCTGCCCTATTCAGGGCAGCGTTTTTTTTCCTTTTTATAAAACAAATAGTTGCTAATAGATGCATGCAGTCAGTACTGCTCATTTTCTACGTACCTCCTCTTTTGCTGAGTGTTTCATCTCATAAATAAGTCATGCCACAGAGAATGTAGCATTTCCCAGCCATCTTTTCTGGACTGCTTTGGCTTTGAGAACTAACAAAGTTCACATTTTTTAAGATCATCTTAGGGCAGTTAAAAGAAATACAGCTGAAATATCTGTTCTTTCCTAAATGAGGCTGTAGGAGTCTGATCTATGTATCCTGAAGTTTCTTTTTTTTCTGAAAGAATGCTTTCTAGAGTATTTCCATCAAAGCAGTACAGCTAACTTCCCGAGAGCACACCTGCTTTCAGAGGAAGGATCGGATTTCTTGTTCCACAGGGCAAAACCTCTGTGCAGCGTGGGCAGCTGAATAACTCTCTCTGCATGATGCAGGGCAGGTCTGTGTTCAGCTTGCTCCTTGCCTGACTTCCCGAGTCACGTGCTCGCAGATCAGATCAATACTTCACCTGATAGGACGCTTAAGAACATTTCCCTGATTTGCTGACACGGGGGAATGGTGAGGTAAAGTAATAGATTTTGTACTGCATCTTAGAATACACTACTGCAGTACTGGCAAGCCCCTTCTTCTCATGTGAAATTTGCTGCTGCAGTGGTGCATTGCAGGAAATAGATAAAAATCAGCGCTGCGCATATCCGCACATCATTCATATTCTGTGGAAAGAGGCATGTGTTGGAGCCTTAAGCAGCTTATGTGTTCTCACAAGGCAGATATGCTTTCCACTTTCAAAAAAAAATCTTACTGTAGAAGAACATGCAATTTAATTTGAACAAGATCCATTATTTAAATTGTTTAAGAACGCAGTGGGCTATTAAATGCGTCTTTTGCGGAACACTGGAGGAATCATTTAGACTTGTAAATGCTGCTGCTGGGGTGAGCACCTACCAAAGGAGAAGCAAATGAGCAATTTCGGCAGTCATTTGAATTGAGGAGCAGAACTGCTTTTGTCTTGTTGAAATATCACTTGTTACTACTGTGACTTCCTATAGGAAAACCAGGATGACTTTTTTTTTTATTTTAGGGTATCTCCCTGTTTTTCCAATGTGCTCTGCTTTTAAATTGCACAACTGCTTACTTTTTTTTTCTTATTCCATCCCCAGGTTGAATTTCAGCATTCCGCCTGCCTTCAAATTCTGTGTGAAACAAATTGAAAACTAACTTTTTTTTTTTTAAACACAAAACACCACAGCAACAAAACCTGACTCAGAACTGAGTTCTCGGCTTAGGATATGATCCACAGTACGAAGAGCAGAGGAAAAATCCTATGTGTGCAGGGTACCTGATGACTAGCAAGATCTTTAAAGGAATTAAGAATTGTGTGCGAGGGTGAATCGAAGTACCCTAGTTTTTGAATGACTCACACTGCTCTCCTGGGAAAAGCCTTTTAATCATAGCATTGTTGTTAGAGTTTATGCAGACGCTGGTTGCTGCACTGTCCCCATTTAAGGCTGTCTTCATTGCAGACTGTCATGAGGGGTGGTGGGCTGAGCAACCTGGGGACCTCAGCCACTCCTACACTTCTTGACTCCAAGAGCCTTCCCCACCTTTGTAGCCCTCCTTTGGGCTCTTGGATCGCTTTATTTCCTTTTTGTACTGTTAAAACTGTTCGCAGCACTCGAGGTGCAGGTGTTCCTCGCGAGCTCCCCTGTGCAGTCACCTGCCTTAAGTTGGAACAATATTTATGAGTTGCAAACTGTGTGATACGAAACAGAGCAATAAAACAGTTTCTTTTGATAAGAAGGGTGGGATTCTTGATACAGCCTGTGTTGGGAAGTGTCCTGTGGGAAGTGAGGAAGGGTATGGCTCCACAATGCAGGGATCTGTTGTGCTGTTACCAGTACCAATAGTGCCACTTCTGTTTGGGTTGTTTTTTTTTTGACGCAACATTGTTCTGTGTAGGGTAAGGCAGTACAGAAGACTGAACAGCTGGATAGACAAATTTTACTTTGTAGATTTAGATTGAGCCATCTAAAATGATCCTTAAAGACTAAAGGAATACTCTGTTGTGTCAAGAAGTTGGCATCTCTGTGCACGAATCCAAGATCTTACTGAGAAAATAAATGAAATCTTTTGTGGAAAGAAACTTCCCAGGAATGACTTGCTTGGATGCTAATAGGAAACTGTTTCATGGGGACAAATAAGATGAATTCACTGATGTTTTTCCATCCTCCCTTCCAAGTCTCATTTGAGCTTTGATCTAATTGAATGAAAGGCCACATAAAAGCAAGTCATTATTCTTGTTCTGCATCCTTGGGGAAAAAAAAAAAAGACTGACTTCAAGTAGTAGCTCACTCTGAAACAGGGAAAGGTCACTTTAGGATAGGGCAGTCCCAACATATGGCTGCATAACAACGTGGTGTTAACAAGCAGATGAAATGTAGTAGATGTGAACTAGACAGAGCTTGGTTCTTCCTGGTTCTAGGCTATCCGCATGCTTTCAGGTACGCTGTTGTGGTTGTTTCAGGCCAGTCCTTGCATATGTTAATCCCAAATGCACATTTGTGGTTGAGGGGAGGAAAAGGAGGTTCTTTTAATAAAAGAACTTTCTGAAATTTTTGTGAGGGGAGATTTAAGTTAGATGTTAGGAAGCAGTTTTTTACACAGTGGGCAGTGAGGTGCTAGAATGGACTGCTCAGGGAGATTGTGGATGCCCCATTTCTGGTGGCATTTAAGACCAGGTTGGATGGGATCCTGGGCAGCCTGATCCTGAGGGGGAGGGGGGGGCAACCAGCCCATGGCAGGGGATTTGAACTATATGATCTTTAAGGTCCTAACTAATTAAGCTGATCATTCAAAGTACTCTGATATTGCCCTCCAACGCTTCGTATTGTTTCCCTTGTGTGGTTACTGATGTTTCTTCCATGAAGATAAAGGGGAAAAAAAACCCAAAATGCTGAAAATAAAGGCAGTTAAAAAAAATACCATCAGAATTAAAGAAAACAACAGCAACAAAGCAAACAAGCAAATAAAAAGAACAGGAAGCAAAGACTGCAGAAAATACTTAATGGGTTTTTTTTTTGTTGTTTTTTCCTCTGGCAGCAGTATTTTGCAAACTATTTTCAGTATCGGGGTGAAAGTAGGATAAATAAATGGTCCCAGGGTTGAAGCAGTGAAATTTAATGCTCGTATAGTTTGCCTTAGCAGCAGGGAGGTAGCTCGTACCTTTGCTGGGATGCAGCATCTTAATGTGTAATGAAAAAGTTTCATCAGTTCGGAAGAAAAAGAGAAGAAGGTTTGCTGATGGCTCTTCGGCATCCTTTGTGGTAGGTTCAGCAGCACATGGTTTCTCTCTTTCAGTTTTTCCCACCTATAGGCAGAAGAGTGTTGTTTTAGAACTAGCCTTGCATTTAACCTACCCGAGGATAGCAAACTGCTTGCACAGTCATCACGGTATATGGAATATTTTTGTTTATACTTGAGAGCTATGCTGTTGCTTAAACATTTCAGCTTTTTCATTTTGAGTTTTCAATTGCTGTGTCCGTGTTGAAACTTGTGTGGAGGTGTTTGGAGCCAGTCTTCCTGTTCGTGGGATGGGAAGGCATCTTCTGTCTGCTCTGCCAGATGCCAGCAAATGCAGCAGTGCTCAGCAGCACCTTGTATTCCATGGTGGCTGTTGAACAGAGATGAAATAGTTAACTGTCTTTTTCCGCTCCTCTAAGAGGTCTAAATAATTGTTTGGAATAACAAAAAAACCCACCCATATTTGGCCTTGGTGAGGTGACTTCCTGAACACTTGTTAAACCCACAAAATATAACTTGCTGCTTTGTTGCTGCTAGTAAACCTTTTGTTAAGACCTAAGTGAGATTGGAAATAGTGTATGATACTGATGGAATATTATTAAAATGTCATTTCCAATCAGATGATATCAGATTAAGACTTAGCTGCAGGAAGTGAGAGAACAATACTGAAGTTGATATATATTTTCTTAGTTTATTGAATGCTAAAGTGTCAGCAATGTGTGCTTACTCAGAGTAACTCTGAATCATCCTATCACCGTGTGGAGGAGTGATCTGTATGCCGTACCACAGAGAAGTGCAGAATCAATCCCTCATTTCTGCTTCCTGGAATCTAAGAGCTCTGAACATTTAAATGTTTGAAATATCCCAGGTACCATATTAATTGATGGACCACGGGTCAGTGGTGTGCCTGCCTGAGGAGACTGGGTCTTGAAGTAAACTGGGACAAAGAGCTGGTATCAGTGTTGTGAGGCAAATTCGATCACAGTTTGTTGCTTTTGAAGTGCTAATGGTACTGTTCAGCCTACCAAATCTTGTTAGCTGTGCTTTAATATTGGTTTTCTCTTCCCACATGATGTAAACGTCCTGTTTTGCACAAGCACTGACTTCATTTCCCCCAAAGGTAGGGGAATAAAATAGGTTTCCCTGAAGAAGTTTTTACTTTCCCAGTAGCTGTGCTTCAGCATGAGCACTTGGATATGATAAAAACACTTGCAGGGATCCATGGCTTGGTGTATCAACAATGTGTTAACTGCTCCTAGAGTAGCTGAAAAGTATGTTTTTCTGCTTTGTTTATGAGCATGTACAGTGTGCTACACCTTCCTTAAGGTCTTTTAACCTCCCGAGCTTCATGCTGTCTTTTTTATAAATATTATTTATAAATATTTTCCTTTCATTTACAATTAAATAAAAACTGAGCTTCTAAAGCTACTTCTAGAATAGCTGGAAATACAGAGGAGTGATATTCAATAGCCAAGGATTATGTATGTCCAATTTTTTCTGCACAGTTTGCTTTGCAGAAATAGTGTGTTGCTATTCAGAATGCTGTTTGTGGGTTTGAGGAGCTGATACTATATGAAGTTCCAACAGGTTTGTAGGTTTCTGTACACCTTATGCACAGCGTGACCTCACTGGAGGTGAAGCCTGCACTGACCCAGAGAACAAGCTTTGGGGCTGAGGCTGTCAAACACAGAACTTTCAGGGTGAAGCAGTTTGAGGATGACTGGTTGTTTTTTCCACCACTATTTGGATGGTAGGAGAGTAAACTAATATTAAGCTGCTCTGGCAATTTGGAGAGTCTTGAAGTGTCAGCAGTCTAGTTATCTGACCTACTAATGCCGGCTACTTTTTTAACTCACTTCTTGCAGATCTGTGAGCATTATCATGAGCTGGTTGCCCCTTAGGGGGAGGGGTTCTGAGCTGCCCCACAAACCATTTGTGGCTGGGTCTCTTTCCTGTGTCACTGGTTGGCTTCCCTGTAGCATCAGACCATGAGCAAGGCCTGGTTTGCTTTCTGAAGAAGTTGAGACTTGTTTTAAAGCAAGCCTGTGACTTTATGGATCCGACTGATTGTGATTACTCATTTGCAGTATTCTGTTTTGTCTTAGTCAGACTGTGGCCTCAAGAGATGTGAGTGGGGTGGGAGTATTATGAAACACAGTAATTTGATTATTTGGGGGAAGGGGGGAGTGGAAGCTTTGTCTTTAACTTAGCAAATTGTTTAAAAGCACACAGGGATGAAAAGGAGACAGCTAATCTCGTTAAAAATAGCTGCTAAGGTTTTTGGTATTGATTTCTTTCCTCATTGTCTTAACATTTTCTTACAATTTTGGAAAAAGAGTCTTGAGCTGTACTGGGCAAGTAGAGGACATGGGTGAAATAGGTTCCTTTAAACAAGCCATTGAACTTTTAATTAACCACTTAAAGAGTAACGCATGTGTGTAGAAATTAATTTTCATTTGAATGAAAATTGATGTCCTGAGAGTTGCTGCCTTTTTTGCCTCAAACAGTCAATTTTTACACACTTAAGTCATCTGTTTACAACGCATTTAATGCTAAAATTCTTATTTTTAGCAGGCTAAGTGAAGCAGCAATTCGGCTGGAGTTGTTGTCATAGCAGCAATCTTAACAGATAGGCTGCTCCTGTTTAGCTTTTGCAGCCACAGAACAAGCATTAGGCAACAGTTTGACAGCTCTGCCGCATGTTTTCTAAAGATGGAATTTGTGCTTCTGGTGGTGATATTTTCTTTTTTTTTTTGGTCCTACTTTAAAATATTTCCTCCTGTAGGTGTGTGGAGTTTTTAATCAACGGATCTATTTTTATCCAACTGCCAAGGAGGTGAACTTTGGGCACAGGGTGTGTGGAATTCAGAATTTGTATCTTCATTGGTAGAAGTTTGAGATGGAGTTCACAGTGCAGCATATTGCAGCAGTGTTTGTTTTTGTTTTCTTTTAAAAGCCATGAATATTCTGGAAGAAGCCAGTCTTCAAAACAGTGTTGTGCATCATTTATTCAGCACAAATTTTAAGTTGTGGCAGACTGTGCAAATACTGCTGAAGAACTTTGGAGTTTGTCTTGGATTAAATATGTTGCCTGGGTTGATAAACTGTAGTTTTATATTCAGTATGTTCTGATTTTATTTTTTTTAATGCACTTCTGTATTGAGCAGAGGTATTTATAGCTCTGAGTTGTTAAAGAAGTTCACTTACTCTTAATGCACTTGAATGCAGTTGTCAGAGTGCAAGAGGATTTGCTGTGAGGGACTACTCCTGTCTGCACCTTCTAGTGGGATGGTTTGGACTTGAATTATTTTTGGTGCTGCTGAACAGAAGGCTCATCCCCCGAATTCTCCTAAGTCTCTGGATAGAGTAATTTTGTAGAGGATCTGTTGCAGCACCTGAATTGAATGCCAAGAAAAAGCTTGGGGTGTTTTTTTGGCTTAAGGATAGCTATGAATATGATGAGAGCCAGAAAATCTATGTAATCTTCTTCATTGTTTTCTTTAGGCCTTACTTTTTAGAATGTATTGTCATCTTAGCAAAAGCTCTCCTGTCAGGTTTATGCACTTACTTCAAAGGAACATCACACAAACTGCCATCCCTGAAGTTCCTATTCTGGTTCCCTGGGGAGCAGTCAGACTCAGGGAGCCAGTGCTGCAGGGTGCCCAGGAGGGGTGGTAGGTCTGGACCAGCACATCTGCTTCCTGGCTTGAGCATGCAGCTGTGCAGGTCTCTGTGCTGATGCTGGGGTTGTCTGGTGCCAGAAATGCAGAGGTGGAGTGAAGGAGTGGCAGGATTGTGTCCTGGGGAAGCAGTGCCTGTTACCTCTGCTTGGAGTGTTCATTAAGCTCTGAGAGCTGTAGCTGGTTCAGCTGTCTGCTCTTAGAGGCGACCTGCTCTCTGTCAGGATTTAGAAATATATTGGATCAGCTTAAGAGTTTTCTCTGTTAATTCCTTACTTGGTGTTTTTGTCACAGAACTACTGTTTTCCTCTCCTTCACTGTTCAAAAGATACTGAGTAAAGACAGAGCCAGCAGCTGGATCTGCACCCGTTTAGATGCACTTGGATACACTTTCCTGTTGTTCATGTTGTCTGTGTCTATTTCAGGCAAAGTCGTGCATTTGTCATATGTGTGGTGCCCACCTGAACAGACTCCACTCTTGCCTCTACTGTGTCTTCTTTGGCTGTTTTACGAAGAAACATATTCACGAGCACGCAAAGACAAAGCGACACAATTTAGGTAAGCTGTTTTTTCTCCACCCCCTCCCCCCCACTCATCCCACTTTGGAAGGGAAAGTTGAAATACTATTCTTGATCTTAGTGGTATTTCAGAGTTACCAGAAAGATGCAGCTTCTATTTTAAATTTTATTTGGAGTTGCTTGGAGATTTAACAATTAGCAGTCATGACTGTAAAGGTGATAAACAAATCACACAGGCATGTGTTTGCTTACTTGGTATGTTGACATATTGGTGTGTAGTTGCACACCCTTTAAAGTTTACTGGTATTAGAAAGTAAATTTATAATAAAATTTAAGGTTAAAAACTGCTGCTACCATCTAGATGAAGCTCATTTTCACCATGTGCAGTAAGCTGTATGTATAAGGGGAGGCTTGAACCTTTGGTAGGCTTTCACATCTTGTCTTTAAGGCTTCTCATTGTCATTTGCTCACCCTTTGGAAACTCTCTGCCCTAAATACTCAGTTTCATTTGAAGAAATTTCATTCAACTGCTTGTCCTTAAGTGTAGTAGACTAAGATCTTCCTGAAAGATGAGGGGAGTAGGGCGCACTATGTAGAACGCTTCTAATGAAATGTTTATTGGGATATGGGGGAAATAAGATCAAGAAAAAAATGTGCGTTTCATGTGTGCTGCAAGTTAATAATATTACAAAAATAGTACATAAAAGGATGTTCTGGTTGCATAGGGCTGTTCAGAAGTGCTCAGAATCAGTTGTACATCATAGCAGAATCCTTAAGAATTTTTCCTGTTAATATTTCAGCTATAATGCAGAATGGTGACAATTTTATTAAAATTCTTGTTATCTTGAGGTGGATATATATTTGCTTTTATCAGGAGTACAGTTGAATCAAATTTTGCTTTATGTTCAGCATTTCTCTTCAAATGAAAGTACATTCTTGGTAGAATGATACAGAGAAAAAAAATGAATGTCCACCTACTGTTGTGGCCACATTCTCATTTCATTTAATCCTAATCACTCATGGAACAAGCTGTCTTAGTTTTCCATGAAGATAGAGGTGCTACAGAAGGCCAGTAGTGCTCTGGAATTCCAAGCTTAAGAAACAGAGATACAAACTTCCTATTTATGAAAAAGATGACTTAAACCAGCAAATTTTCTTCTCTCTTGTGTGTGCAAAAAGAAAAATGTCGGCTTTGTAGTACTATAGCTTAAGATTTAATGCTGGAAAACAGTACTACCTATCTCCCTGGATATACTCAGATGCCATCTGGACATGGGTCTGGGCAGTCTGCTCTGGATGGCCCTGATGGAACAGGACAAGGTAACCTCACAGATCCCATTCAGCATTAGCTGTTCTTTGAATTTTCTTCTTTGCAGTGATTGTGGTGTTGCTCGCCATAACAGAAAGAGTGAGGATTGGAAGTGGGAGGTAACTTGGTTTAGAAATACCAGAAAAAGCAGTAGGTCAATGTGCTTATGCTCCAGGAAAGAAAGAACATCCCAAACCCAATGAAAAAAACCTATTTGATGCTTCTTATCACTTTTTATGAGCGATAATCTCAAAGAGCTTTTGATCTCCGTTATTGAGGTTAGGTGGTTTGGGAATCTTTACCAGCACAGAAGTACAGATTTGTCTAGTAAGATTCTTATAGGTTTTACTCTAGGAAAATTCAAAAATCCTTAGGTAGAATGTGTATATGAGAAAAAAAATACTGCCCTTTAAGCATACGGCCACACATAGGGATAAAAAAAATATACACAGTTCTAAATTGAGGCCATTATAAAGTATTTGCCTGTTACCTGTAGCTACTATGTAAACATTGTAGTATTTTTAAGCCTACTATATTTAAGGAAAACTCTTCTGAAAGAACCATTAATTGTATGTGTAGTGTGCTGCTGTTTTAGCTATGTATTTGGGAAGCCTAAATTCTTCTATGCTGACTTTTGTGCAAGGTAGAATCTGCTGAGATCTGCTATAGCAAAGTGTCTCCTGTTGCCTTGAATGGAAAAACAGAACCTGGACAGTGGAGGGAGATGCTTTGAGAAGGCTGTGCTCTTGCTTGAAGGCTGTTGTAGTTATTTTAGTGCTACATAATTAAGAATGTCAGAGAAGATACTTAGCAAAAGATGCACGGCCTTTATGTCAAAAGCTGATGGTACAAGCCAAAACAGAGTACAGTATGATCCCATTCCAAGGGACTATTAGTTTGTGGTTAACTGTGAAGTATGTAGTGCACAAATGCCTGTAATGTGAAGATAATACAGCTGCCTGCTTGATTTCTAGCTCCAGAGTTTCCTTTTTTATTTTTTTCGTGTATGTTTTGGTGTTTAACTTCCAGCTGCATGTGAAATGAGCTGTAAAAATGCATAGTTCTGCTCGTACTTTTTGTTGCTTTCACTGCTGCAGTTTTCACTGGGGAAAATAACATCTAATAGGCAAAAACGGGTTAAGTGCGTAGAAATTTCAAAATGAACAGGAATTATTTTAAAACACTTGGTGACTTTTTGCTGAGCCAACATCAGTCTCCATGGAGACTAGCAGGAGTTGCACACTTAATCACAGCTCTAAGAAATATCATAGATTTCAGTGGTAGCAGCTGTCTGAGCACTGGAAGCAACGTTTTTGCAGCTAACTGCTTTATGTTTCAGGAGTCTTCAGGATCATACTCCAAAGTGTTCTTAAAATACATCCCTTGTTATCTCTGCTTCCCTGAGCAATATAAACTAGGCACATCCTGACTCTGTAGCGATACCTGTGCTCTTTCAGTTACTTGCCTGTTTGGTCCTTGCTAATAATACTGTACTTGTTTTAATGTACTCCTTGAATTGTGGGTGTAGTGAAGGTAGGTGAGGTAAGATCCTGCTAGATGTGTTGGGTTTTTTAACATTCTTCATTGCACAGGCTTTGTTAGTCCCATCACTGCAGTTAATACTTCTGCTGGGTTAGGAATTTAATGCAATATGCATTTTCTTGTAGAGCATATGCATGTGTTGATTTGAGCTTGATAACATGCCACAACTAAGTCACAGAAACTCCAAGCAGAATTAATTTTAGTCTACGTAATATACTAAAATAAAGGTGTGAATTCAGTAATTCCCAGAGCAGAGTTCTGTGTTGCTGTGTGATTTGTTGTCCTTCCTTGAAACTGTTATTCCAAGGAGAATGATAGCAGAGCGTGGATCCCAAATAGGTCATCTCATGAAAGGTATGTTATAGTGAAACATGCCATGTTTAGCCACGCAGCGTTGTGTCTTTCAAAAACTGAGTATAGATATTTCTCAGTCGGGTAGGATGTGCATGTGCACCCAGCGTTACCTGCTTGTTTACCTGCTGTTTTCTTGTTCTCGCTATCTCTGGTGTCACCATTTCTCAGAAGGACATCATTGGGTATGTCTGGCAAAGCACTCAAGCTTGAAGCACTTTAGATGGTTCCCAGATGGAGAGGCTGAAGACCTTTTGCTGCCTAAATTGCAGCTTTCATCTCTGAGTTGGTGCCTTCTGGAACTTCTTGCTGCTTGCACCAGTTTGATAAAGTTGCTCTCATTCCTGTGTTCTCTGATTCTTCTTCAGATTGATGCCTTCGTTTTTAAATGGCAATCTTTGACTTTTTTTTTATTTTTGCAGCTGTTTAGAGTTTTATATAAGAAGGGATATGACAGAAATGACTCTAAAATTAAATGGCAGCATGTTGTCAGTATAGAAGGTATAAAAGCAAAGAAGAATGGTATTTTGCAAAAGGTCTTTTCAGTTACTTTACCAACAACCTACACGAAGGTATTTCGAATTCCTGAATCAGGAGTGCAGAATAATACAGTTTAGCAGCATGACATGGTGATTCTTTTAAGCTTCTTCTGGTTCTTTCCTATGAAAGAAAACGTATCTATTGAATACATACCTTATTTTTACAGTCTCTCAGTTGTGTATGAGTCTTAAGCTAAAACGGAATTAAAATACAGTGAGAAGAGCTTTTTGGGTTTTGGGAGAAAATGAAATGGTCTAAAAGTATCCTGAAACTCGCGAGTTGTTTCTTGTGTTCAGAGAGAGGTAGAAATGGTGGTGGTGTTAGGAAAGCAGATAGCTGGGAGGTTGGAGAGGCAGCCACTGTGGAGCAGCCTGGTGAAAGGGACATTCATGGTGAGGAATATGGGGCACCACGGTAGAGCTGGCAGCGATGTAATCGGAAACATCGAGGTGCTGTTTCTAGGTCAGTAGTTCCCAAACCTCTCAAGAATTTGAGGCCTGTTCATGTTAATATTGTGATCCCAAATATTAATGCAAATAAGAAAATTTATGTCTATTTGCATACTTTAATATTGGGATGGTTTTTTTTTTACTAGATTTCTGGTCAAAAAATCTGGTTTGGAGAATTAAGTTATGCTGGTTTGAGGGGAAAAAAAAAACCTTAGAGGAAAAAGGTCTCCTGGTAAAGTTTCTAAGGGTCCTGAAAATGAGCAGCTGTTTTTTGTCTTTCATTAGAAATTCCTGCCCTTCCTCTGTGTTGCAGTCAGGCCTGTATAACCTCCTTTTTATTGGTGCTTGAGGTAATTTGTCCGAAACCTATCGCAGTCCTTTTAATGACATAAAAAGTGTTGGCATATATACAGCTGTATTGTTCACATAAGTATGCTGAAGAGAGGACATTTTTCTCAAGGGTCCTTAATCAGGCAGCAGACAATTACAGCTTTTACTCAGCCAGTGTTTGTGTTAAACTTTCTGATTTACACCAGAAGTTCACTCAGCACTGAATAAGTGGCTTATGTAAGGTGATCTCTTGTTGAGTTTCATCCTGACATTCAGCTCTCAACGTGCATAAATCTACGAAGTTTGGAAAAATTAGAAAGCATGAGGTATGACTGCCCATTCTGATGGCACATTGAATGCATCAGTGCTCAGAGTGCCCCATTTATCTAATACTATACTAGAATCTAATATTACAGCCTTTTTATTTTTTTTTCATTTCATTGGGCAAGGTTGTCTTTCAAAAATATGGAGGGCAATATTTGATTTTTGTATTGAGAACAATATTTTGATGTTTCATGATAACTGTGCTTGACTGGTAGTATGTTAGATAATGGATTAAATGTTATGACTCTGTAATACTGGGCAGCTTAATTGTAATTTTGTTCTGTTATCACTCTCTAGCACAACTGAGGTCCTCCTTCACTTTTGTGATATTCTGTTAAAGTCCATTCGATCCTCCAGGTAGCTGGGTGGAGACTGTGGTGTTTGACATTACACAAGATAATGCAACCAGTCCTTAGCGTCTTCCACAAACAGTGGTCCAAATAAAGCAGAAGACTAAAATAAAGAAATGCATAAGCGAGATGACAGACATAATGACATTCTGACTCTTCGGGGTGAGTGAGAGGTAGCTAGAAAGAAACCGTACCAAACTTAATTTTACTGCTGAAGTGAAAAGTTGGAGCGCTAAGCAGAGCCCACTGCTGATGCCTCTGCAACTTCTAATTCGCCTCTGCTGAAGTTGCTGGGGTCTGCTGCAACCAGCAGGCACAGCCTGCAGTGGAACATGCCACACCTGTGGCTCCAGTAGGGCACAGCATGATGAGTGCTGGCTGGGAGCAGCACGATGGAGATAGACCTCCGTTAGCCTGGTGGCACTGGCTGTGGAATTCCTGCTGCAGGGCATGTGGTTTTGCTTATTTATGACTTCAGAGTACTTCAGGGCTGTTTCTTGCAGGCCACCTAATGTGGCAGTGGTTTCCTTTGTTTAAAAGAAGTCTGTAGTGAGGTTATTTTCATAATATTATTTATCCAGAAATAAAAAGAATGTAGAAATAAAATAAATGGAGCATGCACTCTGAAGGGAATGTGGTTTTCATCTGTCTGCTACATGTAGGTTGTGATGGTTGTTGGTTTTTTTACTTCGATTGTGGCTTTTTTTTCTGTTTCAGTGTACTGAGAAATCAGCAGTTTGGAATGATTAATTCACACTTTACTCCTCCCTTGGTCTATCTTCAAGCAAAAGGTCATTTCCCTGTTAACTGCTTTATTTTGTTTATTGGCTTTCTTTTGTTTAGGATTGTGAAAGGAAAATATTTGTAACATTGCTCAGTGTTCGAATGTCCATTTTAGAACGGAACATTTTAGACAAGGCAGATCATGAGGCACCAGATCTGTTCAACCAACAGACCTGCTCAGGGACAAGTACCTTTCTGTTTTCAGTGCAGTCTCCTGTTTGAGTTTTCATTTGGGTTTTAAGTAGGTGCTTTCCCACGATCTGAGAGGCTTTGAGTAGAAATTATGCATGTCTTAGGAAAAGATGGTTCAAACTGATAAATCAAATCTTGAGATTATAACACAGTACTAGTGTGTAGCAGCATGTGATGATGCCTTTTGGTTACTTAGGTTTGAAGAGTGTATTGTGAATTGCAAACAACTTTGAGACAGCCTATGCTTTGTGTTGCTGTGCCAGAAGCAATTTAATAACTCGTAATTGGAAATGTTTCCCATTTCTTTTTTCTTTTTCCACACAGATTCCAAGGTACAGATACTTTCTTGTGGATTATGTGGAAGACGGAGTGCCTGATCGAAAGCCTGCTTGTAAAACGTGTTAGTTTATGAACTCACGTCCTCTTTCTCTTCTCCCAACTTCCCTTCTGTTTTGCAGCCATAGACCTTTTGTATGGGGGTATATACTGCTTTATGTGTCAAGATTACATATACGACAAAGACATGGAACAAATTGCCAAAGAAGAACAACGAAAAGCTTGGAAATTACAAGGTTTGGTTTTCCTGCCTGAATTTCTTGTTTCTGTTTTTTATCATACCTGTCCCTCCCATTTGTCAATGGCAAAGCAAAGTAAGGGGAACAAAGAACTTTAGAAATAGCTGTGTAGGCCATGGGAGAAAGAGATTTAGATAGTACTTTCCAGGAGTTGCTGTAAGTTTTTAACATGTGCACCACACCAACTAGTAGTAAAATTGTTTTATTTTTAATTGCAAAAATATATATATATCTATAAATCTAACATTAATCCTACAAAACTTGCATAATACCAGTCAGGTCTGTGGTAGGTAGAAAATGTAACCGTCTGCTCCTTTAGGCTGCTGTGGGTGTTAGAGGCAAGAGGTCTGTTCCCCTCACATGAAATGCCACCTTTGTGTGTGATTTTTTTTTTTTTAATAGAACATGCCAGCTTACTTGCACACCTGTGCTTTCACAGTACATGCACAGTATCTATGTAGAAATATTTACACACAAATATATGTACACACATTTGTTTTATTATTCAGTTTGCTTTCCCTAATTTTTTCTTTTTTAGCCTTCACCCCAACAGTGGTTTCTCACTACCAGTGTACAATGACAGGTAAGAGGCGTGGGCTGGCGACGCACTTCACTAACAAGCGTCCCTTTGCTGATTATCCTGCCATTTTAGACATGAATCACAGTTGTGCCAATTTTATCATGCAAATTGTTTTCCTCTTGTTTGGATATGTTCCAGTGAGTGAATAGTTACAGCAGACTTAATTTCATGTGCCCTTCCCTTGACAGAACTACTCCAAACCAAGTATTTTCTTCCTTTTTTTGGAAGCAGAAGGAAGTAGCATTTGTCTCAAACTGAGTAGATCTAAAGCATCAGTTGTAGTAGCTTGTCATCTTCCATTTCCAGTGGCCTCTAGGGGTATGTTTTCTTAAAGTGGAAAAGTCTACCTTTAAAGACAGGCAACAACTGTCTTGTAATGTCTCTTAGTGAATCCATGGCATCCTGTTTCAATGTGACAGCCTTAGTAAGGGCTGATATGACTTCAAACCATTCTTAATCTCATTTCCAATTTTAAAAACAGCAACTAACATCATATTAACGAGAGCTTTTCTGATGGCCTATCAAAAGTACAGGTGCATTTACTTGGTTCCTGCTACAGATGGCATTGTGCTTTCTGTTGATTCTGCATTTTGAAGGAGTGCAGGCAGAGGGAGGAAGGACAGTGATGTTGCCAGCAAGCTCTCAAGAAGATACAGAATAAAATGCTGTCACACAAGGCACTTCTTTTGAAAGCAAGACACAGCAGAGATGTGGTTTTAGACCTTATGTTTAGGCATTGTGCCTCTTCTGAAAGCTCCTTCAAGCTTTTCTAAGATGTGTTGTCTTGGGTCGTAGGCTCGCTGACCACAACAGGATAGCTCTTGCTTACAGTGCCTCTGAAGAGTGAGGCTGCCCTGTTCCTTACTTCTGAATGTGTACATTCAAAGAATGTTTTCTTAACTGTGATGAACGTTGGTTCATTTTGGACCGAGATAGAACTGTTTTCTCCTCCAGTGCACTCCTGCCTGTGTTTTGAGGTAACAGCCGGCTGCATGATGGCTTGCTGTGTCCTCTTAGGCTTTGCAGGGTTGTGGTGAAGAGTGTGTGTACGTATACATCCATACACACCTATATTTGGATGCATGTTTGTACCAGTACATACATAGCATCTTCTGTGCTCAGAGAACAGATCTGAAGACAAAATGAAGAAGAGGACAGCGATTTGTTTTAGATTGCTGGAGTGTGTGTCTTTCTTTAAAACTGTGGCTTAGGAACTTGTGTGTTGTGGCTTTGCATTGTGCATCTGTTTCTCAGCAAATTTATCTGAGGAGTGAGAAAGGAATGGGTACACAAGAAGTAGTAGAAAATTACGTCCATCTTTCTCCATTATTTCAATCCATTTCCTTGTATCTGAAAAATGATCAAGTATGAAGTGAGGAGAAACCTTCCTTCCTCTAAACAGAATGACAAGATTAGTATTACACTAATGTTGTACATTTCCAAACTTCTACCCATGGTGCTTGGAGGGTGTGAATGTAAACTTTACTGGATGTTCACATAACAACATGATGCCTGGAGAGGAAACTTTAAGAAAAACCCCAAATATCATGGAATTCGTTTCATACTCTTTGTAATGTTAACTCTTAGCTTGATGATTTCACAAGCATGCCTGTAGTTCAGGATTATATGATTTAACACTGAACAAGTTGCAACTCTACCTTTTTTGTTTTTCTTCTTACTCGGTATTCTTTATTAATGAGGGAGGTGAGAATACATGGAGCCCTTCATTCCATTCAGCATCTGACTTTTTGGGTGGGGATGAAGTGGGATTTGCTGAAGGATAGGAAACTAAACAATCTATGTTAATATTACTTGCAAAATTGTGGGTTTTATAAATTGGATCCTGTCATCTTCTTCACTCATCCATGTGTGATAAATTCTCTGAAAAATGAAAAACAGTATTTGGCCTAATAATGTTAATTCTCAGTTGGAGATCTCACACGCTAACTTGAATCTCTGGTCATTTTATAGCACTGTTATTAAAATGAAGAACTTCACTCCAGTAACGCTACTTTCCTTTAGTTGTAAATAGTAACCTGTGCATGTTTTGCAAATCATGAGGGTAATTTGTATTGGAGTTTTTGTACTAAAACTTTATTACTTCTGTTTTTTGTAACTTTTAAACACTGACCGATCCTTAGTAAGTGGATCTGGTTTTGCTTTTCTTTTTGCCCCCAGAATTTTCAAACATTATTGACTGCTCAGCAGAAGCAGAACAAATCTTTTTTTTGTATTGTTAAGTTTCTGACTTGTACTCTTCCTAATGAAAGGCTTCTGTAAGAAAGTGTTCTGTCTGTTCTGTGCTGTGTTTCTTGTGGCATTAATTGTACATGGTTTCTGTGTTGATCTCATTAATTTTAACTGAATAGTGTCCTATTTGTCCAGAATTCTGCCCAGCAGTGCAGCTTGCCATGTATAACTTTACGTGAAGAGTTGCTCTCATGCAATGCTTTGGTTGCCATCCTCTATAAGCACTTAAACCATATAATTATATATAAATATATGGAAATATCTTTGTGCAGTCTGACTGATGTGTGGGACTGTTGCATGCTTTCAGTGAAGCTCACGTGTGTTTCCAGGTGTTGTTTTTTTTTCTCTTAAAAAAGCAACAACCAAAAAAACAACCCCCAGGATTTCAGCGTATCTGAGAGTTCTGTTTGTATGTTTGCTTCAATTATTTTATGAGATCTCATTTATGAGATGTCATCTTGCTATCAGGCTACACCAGTTTGGGGTATAATTAAGCTATGGGGAAACTGAACGCAGGAATCAAATTATAGTTGCCCAGTGCCATGGCTGGTGCTAACAAGGTGTTGGAGATGATTTTGAGATTTTATACAGACCAATTTATGTAAATTCCAAGGGGAGTATTACAAATGTGAACAGGTTGCTGAAGGCGTCCAATATAAAACTTAGTGGAAGCCAGCGTTCTGACATACATGAACTGCCCATATGTGCATCTCTGGAGTTGCTTCATTCAGTGTTTGCCTATTTGTACTATGTAGTGTGTTCAGAGCACTGTGACCGTTTGATCTCATCTATCTGTTATGCAGTAATTAGTTCCTTTTCTGTTTCCCTGGGTGTGTAGTTTGATGCTGAACCTTGGATAAAGGAAAGGGACTGTATAATTCTGGTATTTTTTTTTATGCTTCTTGCATAACATATTGTTGAATCAAATAAAGTAAAGGGGTGCATCCATGTAAATACGAATTTTCTTGTCCTCAGGAATCTAAAAATGAGACTTTATTGCTAGAACCTGGAGGGTCAGTAGTAACTATGAATTGAACAGTTTTGGGTGGGTAGGTTCTGACAAGCATAGCTATTGCTGAAAATGAAGATCAAAGAGCTATTAAAATTTAATGTATATTATGCAGAATGTGTAAGCCTCTAGCTATATTTTCTACTTTTCTTTTCATATGTATGATTTATAATTTATTTTCTGTAGCACAGCACTGCTTCTGCTCCATGCATTCCATGAAAAATAACTCTTAATTGACTTTAATCCTCAGTTTTAGAATAGGTTGCTTGTCATCTTATTATTCTTTATTTTTAATGCACAGATGCTTTTGTGACTCACTATAACTGACATTGCATAGCAATTTCTCAGTGCTGCACAAGGCACTGCAGCAGTACTTAACTGGTCAGCACATGAGTCTTTCCTGTTGTGTTTTTCTTGTATCAGATTTTCACTGAACACAACTCTGCTTACTTCTAATACATTTTCTGCAATGCTTCACTGACTCATTTCTACTGCAGCTTCTTTTGAGCGCCGTATTGGAAATACAGTCTTAATTTTTAAAGGGAATTCTGACAGATAAAAGCTGCAGTTCATGAAAAAAGGGGTAGTTGAGCATTTGGAAAGTTCGGGTTGATTGGTTGTTGGTTTGTTGGTTTTAAACCTAATACAAACCAGAATTTTAGGTATTATCTGTGTCACAAAGTGAATCTCGAGTACTAGAACTTGCTGATATCCAGTGCTGCCTAAGAACTCGTGCTTAGTCACAGTACATCATAAGACAAGTACTAGGAGAATATACTGTTCAGTATATCTGAACTGCTAATTTCTGATGCTCACCAATACTGTAAAGATTATGATTGTATCTGTCCATTAAGTTGGCTCAGCTGTGGTATATTTAATAACACATCAGAGTTTGCTGATGAGATTTCATGGATAGCCATTATCTTCTTATAAAATCATTGGTGGTGCTGTCATCCTCTGAGCACAAAAAGTAATGGATTTTTTTTGAGTAACAGTGGTTTTACTGTTGTGCTGGAGCATTATTTTAATTTATTTCTATTTTTTTTAACTCAAAGGATAGTTGTCCAATATTGGCAAACTTGTCTGGGCTTTGAAGGGTTGGTTGCACTCCTTCCAAACTTTTTTTTTAATTAAGCAACCAGTCTCTTGTACATAGATTGACTCTAACTTAATGGACAGTATGTTGAAAATTTTAACTTGAACGTGGTTTTTAATACTTTTACTAAACAACTCCCTGAAAATTTCTTTTCATGTGCTCAGGCATTGGAGAGAAGTATTCAACGTGGGAGCCAACCAAACGAGAGTTAGAATTGCTACGACACAACCCCAAGCGGAGAAAAATAACCACAAACTGCACCATAGGTAAGTTCTGGAAATCCCTTCTGAAACTGGTATTCAACCACTTGAACTTTCAAAATTTTGTCATTTTTCCACGAACATTTTTACCCAGAGTTTTCTTAAACTGAAGTTGTTATCTGACTGATTATTTTATACCACCTTTTCACATGTAAAAGGATGTCTGCTCTGTCACTTCTGCTACTGATGGTAGTTCATCTTCAACAGCAGCAAAGCAAGAAATTTTTGACAGTATGCTGTTAAAGACTTTAACAGAAATTAATGATATTATCTCAAGCCAGACTTCATCAGATCCCACGTAGGTGTATGAAAAGGAAATCCTCTAGTTCAGATGTATCCTTAATTATAGGAGCATATTGGTAAATGTACTTTTGGCTGACTGAGCAAGCAGAGTGACATCTTTCTGCTTTGTGTTTTAAACTCTAAATGGGGTCTCTGATTTTTCTGTTGACTCTGAAATGATGTAATTTGTTCTCCAGCATGTGTCAAATGACAGTTTTCAAATGCATATCAGTACTTAATGTTTAGAGTTCAGTAGTTTGGAGCAAAGAACACTGAAATGCCAGTGTACTTCTTTATGTCTGGAGAGTATTTGGGTAAGAGTGATGAAAATGAATAGCATTTTCCAGTTTTTTTTTCTGTTGTGTTTTTGTTGGACAAGTAGAGAATCAGTTTCTTGACAAGTCACGTGTTATTGGACATTTTCCTGTCCTGTTCAGTGCATGATACCATTTTAATGGTGAAGTTACACGTAGAAAATGGCAAAAAGTTTTTTTTCCTAATTTTTTAATTACTTATGTTTTAATCAGAATTGATGGTATTTCAACATATCTGCTGTAGTCAAAATACACTGAATGTAATCAGTACAACTTTCCAATGCTGTATTTCTAATGCTGAAAGTTATAATCTAAAGTGCACCAATGTTCATTTAAAAACAATAAAAAGACTGAGGAGTACAGTTTGTAAGTTGAAATTGTGGATAGCCTGTTAATTTTAAAGAGATGTGTGCATTTGCAGTAGTGAATCAGGAAGTATGTTTGAAGTTTCCAAAGTCCAGATGTTTTACTAAGCTGCTTGGGGAAAAAAATAACGAGGCAGAGATTGCTTGTATCATGTTCACAGTAGGATTTTGTGTTCTGGGAAACTGCAGTGTATTTTGTAAAGATGGCTGAAAACTGCTTAAATGATAGAACTGCTCAGGACAAAAAGAAAAAAGTTTGCATGATAGAATTCTGAAGGTGAGTGTGACCTTTCTGAGGAATTAAAGCGCATTTGTGTTGCTTCTCTTTGCAGTCTGGAAGAATGCTATGCTTGCTCTTAAAGGACTTTAAATTTTTCAGTCTGTTTAAAAAGGACGTGTCTGGTTGCATGAAATCTCATACAACACTGGGTGGGGGAGCGCTCATAAAACACAGGGGATAGGGATAAGGAAAATGACTGATCTCTTTACTTCTGCAGGCATGCTTTTAATAATTTCTCCTACTGAGCCCTGGAGCTGTCTATGTGCTGAGATTTAGAAAGAGAAAAAAATCAAAGCACCCAGGAGACATAATGCAGTTTTGGGCTACGGTTAAAAGCAAAGGACTAGCTTTCTTTCACAAAAATACATTGGAGGTTTAGCTGAAGGAAGAAAAGACCTGCCATTGTCCTTGAGCCTTTTCTCTCCATCTAACCTGGTGCTAAATATATGTCTGCTTCAGAGTATTTTCCCTTTGCTTTCCTCACGCTGACTTGTCTGTTTGCAGTTTCAGATCAGTGAAGAGCCTATATACAGGCTGAAATGCTGCAATTATCTGGACATGCTCATTTCTCTTTTTCTAATACTCAGTTCTTTTGACATCAAGTTTTATCAGTTCCATAGCAGATAATAGTGAATCCAGATAATCTTCTGAGGTAGGTAAGTGGTTCAGAGCATAGGCATCATGTCCAATTATTGATTCTGAAAATGAAGATCATGTTAGTAGCCATCTGTGAGCATTGCACGTCTGTTTACAAAAAAGTTAAAGCATAACCAGCTACCTTTTGCATATAAAGTGCTTTCTATGAGATTGTATTAAAGGAAGACCAGGGGTGTTTGCTTTATTTTTCTGACGTAACGTCCAGAGATGCACTGGGGGCAGTCAGGTGGCAGCATGTTTCAGTGGCTTATTGATAACCCTCTGAATTATTTTTTTTGCTGATAGTAATTTCAGTGTCTGTAGAAGGCAAGTGTATTACTGTTAACAACTGAAGGAGGTGGGACTCTGAAACCCTGACAAAACATGACATAAAAGGAAGAATGTGCTTGTTTATGAAGATCTTGCATGGGATTTCTAGGTCTAATAATAATGTGTATCAAAATTGATGTTAATCATATCTAGAACATACTCGAGAGATGTAATACATTCTGTTACAGTTTTTCTGTGTTTACATGACATTTAGGTGAATGTACTGCTCAGTGGCATAACTTTTCTTGTACACAGTCATTTTTTTTTAATACTAGATGTCTAGAAATCTCACAGTGCACCTCAGTGAGCTTGGTTGTGTGTGCTGCTTTTCTGAGTTGCTTGAACTCTGTACAGCTGCAGGATTTGTCTTCTCTGGCACAATAAAATCTGCCTGAAGAATACTTGGTGACGAAATGCGTGTGTGATAATGGAGGATTGAACTGGTAGTTCATTTAGAGGAAATAATGTACAAAATTTCTGGCTTACGATTTTGATTGAAATGTTTCCATGTATGTGAGAGTGTGAAACTTCTTGGAGAAGGGAAGAAAAGGTGTTATAAATCCTGCTGGGTTCTTTTTAAATAAAACGTCGCACATTTCCCTCTTGTAGATATTTTCCCACCTAACAAGAAGATATACTGGGCAGCTTTGCTGAAATCACTGTTTTACAATTGAGTAAAATGCTCTTCAGGTGAAAACTCACGTCAGGCACTGCTGTGCAGGCTGCAGGAGCTGTGCTGATTGCTTCATTTCGGAATCTAGACAGAGAACTGTCCCTATGTTGCATCTTAGTGTTTTAAAAGTGACTTGTTGGAATTTATTCTTAACCAAGAGGAAGCACTGAACATCCTAAAAGCCATGATGCAAAATCCTTACATGGGGTGGATATTAACCGTGCACGCATCGTGTCCTGTCAGACTTGAAATGCACAACTTCCTTATTGAAAGATATTCAAGAGGAGTGTATGATCTGCTCATACTATAAACTTAGGATGTGCTCTTTGTCTTGAGCGGATACTGCTACCATTCTTACACCTTCTGGTGACCCATGCTGCCTTCGTCCCTGTGCTGGCACAACCATTTCTGGGTGAAGTGATGGAGTATTGTGAGGAGTGCAAAGGGAGAGTGGAAAGGAGAAATTTTGTAAAGGCACTGTGTGTTGTTTTCAGCAGCAGTAATGCATTGTGGCCGAGACTAATCTGCACAGAAATACTCCTCTTGATTTTGGGCTGAAGTTGTTGTTTCAGGTGTCCTTTATATAAACACCAACATTTTTATATGGCGAATCATATAAAACTTAGACTAAACAACTGTTACATTAGTTTCTAACAGCATGAAAGTAACATCTGATTTTTCTGTCTCCTGTGAAGAGTCTGTTCCCAGTAAATGAGGATGATGATCCAGCTTGAGTTCACAAGCAAGTTCTTTATTATGGAGTCAGCCTTGAAGTGAAAGTAGTACAGTATCATTCAGGCACAACTTTCCGAGGCCAGTCTTCCTCAGTTGTCGTTAGCACCCCCAGAAGATGGGATCTCCTGAGTACAGTGTGAGCTTGGGATCAGCTGGTCTCTCATTAGCATATGAAGTGACTTCGTGGCTAGAAATTGGTACATTAACAATTGGATGAATTAGACTCCTGAGGCTTATGGGTAATTAGCAGAAGCCACCTGGGATTGCCATTTGCAGTGCTGCAGGAAGGCAGAGGATATAGCCTTTACAGAAGAGTGAGCAAATCCTTTTCAGAATGAATGGGAGACATGGGGGAGATTGCAAAAACCAACAACTGCATTGTAGGAGCAGGTGGTTTCCTGCAGCTGTGCAGCATGGAGCAGTGGGATGTGGCAGCAGCACGATGGGAATAAATACTGCAGCAGAGCTCCTGCATCAGGACGGCAAGGGAGGACCAACAGGGAGGCTTGGAAAATACTTCTGGTTCTCTAGAAGCACTTTGTCATCCTTCAGAGTTCTGTAAGCAGTAACAGTTATTTGACTAACTTAACAGTAAATTATTGCTTTGTAAGCAGTACTGGGTTTGTGTTTGAAATCAGGGCCATGAAAAGTGCACCTTGAGTGGGATTTTAGGAAAAATTAGTGGCGATGGTGAATCTCTGAAGGACTCTGAAGTGTAAGTTGTGATTTATGCAGTGGGTTGTAGAGATTTGCATTCAGAATGCCTTGTGGGGCTTTCAAAGATTGCCTGTTCAGCAAGATTAAGTATAAATCTTTCTCTCAAAAAAGAAATAGCCTTTTTGTGTATTGATAGTCATTTGACTGCATGTTACTTAATTTCCGAAGCTAATGCCAGGTGGCAAGTCATTGTGCATCTGTAGCATGACTTTGTGTGGCTTGTCTTTGCTGCAGTCAGACTGAGCTATCCATGACTTAATTGCTTTGGAGTAAGTTTAGGGATGCCATGCCATCACTGAAGTCCATGCGGTGTTTGTCTGCTTAGAGTGAGCAGATTTTACTTACAGAAACTTTACTTACACAGAACGTCATCTCATCTTCATGTTGGAAGAGATTACTAATGAACTCTCAGAATGCTCATTTGGTCTCAAACTAGCTTCCCTGAGGAACGAATATGGCTTTTTGGTTTTTTTCTTACCTTGTATGTTCTCAAGATGTGATAAATGTTAGGCCCTTTTTCAGAATGGATGTATGTGGTATCTTTCAGCAAATGCATTTCTTGTTCATGTTGTGTTGTCGTGTCACTGTTTTTGTGGGGCATGCTTTTTAGCGAATGTTGAGAGAACCAAATCCTAAGAACCGTTTCTCATGAGAGTGTTGCTGAAGACTTTGATTTTTTCCCTCCTCCTTCCCTCCATGTTGATACTTTCCTTTAAGCAAAAGAACTAGCTGTGTGTCTCTCTCTGATACCCGCTGAGGGTGAAGATGTTACAGCTGAGGAAAACAGCTTTCTTTCATCAGGGGACCGCCCTTTCCTTTTGTTTTGCCCTTGTGTATTTGGTCCCTTAATTCCTGCCATGTGATCCCAGCCTCTCCTGGGCATTCACTCAGGCTGTGCAGTTCATTATCCTAGCAGACAGCATTGTGCTTTTTGTTGGTCATGCTTTGGCAAGAGCAGAGTCCTCCTGTGTTGAGGCTTTCAGAGCTGCTGGCCCAAAGCAGAGATGCTTCAGCCCATGTAGGCAGCAGCCACACAGCATCTGAGCTGTCCTTTCACTCACCTTCCAGGAAAACCAATGAAGACAAAATGCTGTTGGACTGGCATTTAGAGTAAGCCTGGAAGTATGTTTTAAACGGAAAACCAACTTTGCAGGCTTGTTATTAGTCAATATGAGAAGGCAGAGCAGCTCCTTTTATAAGTCAATACTAGTGGTACCCTGCTGAGGCCTCTACTGTTGCTCATTTAGTTGTTGATTTTTTTTTTCCAAACTAATTATTATGCCATTATTCATATTCCTTTTAAATCAGCATTACGAAGCTGAAGTTGGTGTCTGTGTTGGCATACCATTCATGCTGTAGTGTATACGGATCGCTTCAAGGTTTATGGCTCTTTGTCTTCAGCTTTTGTCTGCAGTTCTTCTCAGGACTGGAAAAAAAAAAAAAGACAACTGTGGAGGTAAACATAAAATTTGTCCTATTGGTTTTTTTTGTTTCCTGAAGACTGGAGAGTAGCTAAAACTTGCAGGGCATGTTTTTCAGCTTGTAAAGATTAGTGAAGGGTGGATACTGATTCCTTTTACAGAGAACTTTTCGTCCCAAGGCTGTCATCCTGCTTACAAGTGAAGGATGCTGCAGCAAGGGGAAGCACAAAGCAGTTGACACAACATCTTTTTTCCTGGGGAAAATCAGGCAGCAGTAATGGCAATGGAAGTGAGGAATTCAAGGAAATATGACTGGTTTGGACTGTTGTTGGGCCTACCACCATTTTTTCAATCAACCCTTGTTGTAGCAGTGTATGGGTTGCAGAAGGAGCAATCAGACTTCACTAACGTAGATGAGGAGCATTCCTACCAGCACTTAGAAGTAAGATACTTTGGTTTTTGGGATGTCTGTATACAGAAATGAATCCTATGTGTTTTCTTTCCAGTAAAGATTAACAGAATGTCAAATACAGTTCTGAGAAGTTACCTTGATGCGTGCGCCTGGTGATAGGTTGGCACTGAAACCAGCTTTAGCAGGGATATGCTGAATGTGTGATGGAGGAAAACCTTAGTCTCAGGGTTCTTCAAGGTTTTAGTTTGTCTTTATGTGGGAGTGGTTTAGCTTACAGCAGAACAGCAGGCTGAGTAGAACCCTTGTGTATTTGCTGGCTGAGGAATAGTGGTTTTTAATACGTGTTTTAAAGAATTATTGAAATCGTAAATGTTTTGACTTTTTCCCATGTAAAGCTTGTTTTGTGTGTTTTGTTAGTAGGGGAGTAAAATCAGTGAGACATGGAAGTATGGGCGTATGTGTGTAGTTGCAGTAATACAAAATGTTGCAGGTGAAGAAATGTTTGAAAAGCTGGAATTGAAATTCCTGAATATTTGCTTCCAGTTCAACCCATGAAGACAGCAGTACCAAGTTAAAATTGTGAAGATTGGAATTTGGGTTGAATTTTCCTGTTGTTCCTTCTTGGAGAACTTCCGTACATGTTACTCACACAGATTTTGTAACTGTAGGTGGCTCCTGGGGATTTGAGACAAAGAAGGCTACATTCTGTGTTCACAATATGAAATTCCTTGGAAGACAGTTCTTGATCCAGGACTTGGATCATGTTCCAAACTTATAACTCAAACCTGATTTTCTTCCTCTGGGTGTTTCGAAAGCAAACCCGTGGTTGTTACAGATCCGTACACATCACTCTTATTTCACAGGCAGTATTGCAATCTGGCTTTCTATAATCATTTTTCCACCTCTTCAGATGCAGCTTCTTCATTTTTGGATGCAGGTGGGTAGGAACACAGAAACTCCCCCTCCTTTATGCTGGTTCCATTTTAGTGTAAAATACTTGCTGACTCAGTTATTTGTCTGTTACCTCTCCTTTGGTGGTACAGCAGTGAACTTTATTCTGTGCTGTGCTTTTTTTCACTGTCATTATGTAACTTCAGCACACTGTCAAAACACTGTAGACCTTTTAACATGAAGAATGCAGTGAATCTTAGTCGCTTGTCATTATCTCCTTGAACTTTTATTAATGGGAATGGAGGTTTCTTACCAAGAAGACCCCAACTGTAGCATATAGCACTCTGAACAACATATCTTTCTTTATTTAAAGGTGAGGGTAGGTGTTCTTTTTTCTTTTTTAAATAAGTTACCAGAGCATATATTTCTAGTATTGATCTGTTGAAAACAAATCAAAATAATGGATGATTTACAGAAAAACAGATGTTAAGTATGCTTGGCTTTCTACATCTGCCTCCCCTGTCCTCCAGCAGTCCAGAGGTCAGCAGGTATGCCTCCTGTTGCCTTGAATGCAGCCAACATTGAGCAGTAATCCTTGTAAAAACAAATCCTTCCTTGAAATGAAAGGTATGTTCTTGCTCTGCAGTGCTGCAGTCCGTACAAAGGTAGTGCTGTAATCTCTAAATCAAGAGCTGAATTAGGAAGTTCAGAATTAACCCACATAGCTATACTGGCTACTGTGCATGTCTTGTCATGGGTAGAGAAATACCCTTAGCATGAGGAGGTACTTTTGTTGCTGTTAAAAATCGATGGAAGAAACAAAAAGCTTCTGGTTTGCTGCTGTATTTACCTTGCTTAACTCTGTGTCATTATAGAGCAAGCTGTTTTTATTGAGGCCAGTGGTCTCCAACTCAGATTTTGTTTTGTGTATCACTGTTGGATTATATTTACTGTAACCTTCCTCTGTGTTCTTTCATATCTGCACCCAAAGCTGGGTTTTAGATGCAGCATATACCAAAACTAGTACTGTGCATAAACAGCATGTGGCATGGTTTGTGTGTTGTGGATTGCTGGAATAGCTCTGCGCCAGTTCATCAACAACAATTTGTGCATATTAATATATCTGGGTGCATTAAACTTCATTGGCAGTTATCTTAATCCTTCAGTTATTAATTTGTGAAATCTGTTTTGAGGAAGGGTAAAAACTTGTAGGCAGCATATGGTGTGATATTGGGGGGAAAGGACGGCTGCGGGTGTGAATTTGATTTTGTCAGTTTGGTGGGAGTACCTCTTGTTCTTTAAGGATGCCATCTGCACAGGATTCTCACTGCAAGTCTTATGTTTCTGTGCAACTCATGCAAGATCTCGCTGAGCTTTAAGTTACACTGCTCTGAGGGAGGGCAAAGCAAATATTTTATTCTGTGCTGCATTTTGTTGTATTTAATTTTCTTGATGAGCTTTTTTTTTTTCCATCACATTACCATATAGACCTTTCAAAAGATGTGTTTATAGTTTAACTGACCTCTAAAGGCTGTTTGCCATTAAGCTCTGAGTCAGTTGTTCAGTAGTTCTGACACAGTTCTTCACTCGCTGTTTTTCTTTCTTTTTTTTTTAGAGTTGAATGTCTGTTCTCCTTGAGCTTGCTGCAATTAGCAGACGATCATTCTTCTGCTCTGATTTATGGGACATTTGTGTCTTAAGCTTTGTGCTGTATGGTGTTTGAGACAGGGCAAGCTCCTTCCTGACTCTTATGGCTCTTATGGTTGCTTTAGGGGTCCTCCATGTCTTTATTCAGTTTATTCAAAGACATTCAGCTTTGTACATCTGAGTGTGCAAAGAGCACTGCAGTTGTACGGAGTCTGGTTTCATTGCTTAATCAAGGTATGTTGTATACTGCATGTACCTGTGTGTGATGTCTCCTGCAGACACAGAAATAGTCACTCCAGCTCTAGATGTGACAGTATGTGCTTGGAGTGTGCATAGTATTTCATGTTGTCCTCCATCTGACTGATCTTTAGGTGTTGTGCAGCTCAGATAATCAAAGACGCTGCTAACTGTTAGAGCACTGTGTGATAATTTCTGGTGCTATGTTTGAAAGGCATTTTTCTTCTGTTGCATATTGTGACAACTTGGGATCTGGATTGTATGTATGCATTCCTCAATGTGTTTCACTCCCCTCCAAGGTCTTGACAGAGATTGGATCAAGTCAAAGCATGATGGACAAAATACTGTCTTGGCACATCAAGAAACACTGAAGAAATTCAGGGAAGTTTAGTGCAAGTTCTGCTGCAGAACTTAATGTATTTTCTGTTTCTCTCATTTTGACTGAGAAACTCAACTAGATGGAGGTGATTGCCACAAGTCAGTCTGTGCTGTATAGCTCTTTTATTTTTTTAAGAGTGTGATGCATTGGTTTTTCTTAACACCTGAGATAGAAATAGTTTTGTGATGCAGATGGTCAGTAAAAACGTTGAAGGCAATAAATGACAGATATAAAAGTATCATTTTTCTTAGAAAGAATAAAGCTTTCATGTAGGGTAGGATTAAACTGTTTCCCTAGTTTATTAAAAGACCTTTGCCTGGCTTTAAGTTCAGATTATTCTTCATGCTTAAAATACAAACCAGCCATTGCTTTACCAGGAACAACAACGCAGCTTCGTGTCATTGCTGCTGAAATGCTGAAGCCACCACTGAAGTCACAGAGTATTTACAGGCCTGTGAAATCAGATGGCAAAGAATGGGAACTCGTCTGGGTTGTGGAGTAGTTCATTTTTTGGCATCATCCAAAAGGGTGCATTGGTTCCAAGATGAACATATCATTAGTATAGAGAGTACCTTCTGTTCTGGGCATCACTGAAATCAGTGTCTGGTTTGGAGTTTGTTTCATCTTCTGTGCAGTAATAGTCTGAAATGCTGTGTTTTTTCATTTGTTTGATCATAAGTTGCTTGATTGGTCTGTGTGCATGTGGGAAGACCAGCCTGTCTCTTTGAGATGGAATCTCTGGTAAAGCCTCCTTGGTAGCCACTGTATTGAATCACATCACTGTTGCTGTTTATTCCCGTATCATTGCTAAAAATTTTGTGTTCTATTAAGCTGCAAATCCATATCTACAAATGCTGAGCCTTTTCTGATGATTTGTTCAGATGTTACACCATTGCTTTTAATTGGAAGTACAGAATGATTCATGGCTGCTGCTGAGCTCCTACAGAACTGATTTATAGCACTGCTGATAAATGCAAACTTTTTCCTTGATTCACACGAGCGAGTATGACACGACGGAAATGATTTGAAGTACCAGATCCTGATTCTGCCTGATTTCTGTATTATCCTCTGACTTTTTTTCTTGCATTAGTAAAATGAATGAATGATGTGCTGAGCCACAAATGCAAAAGCTCATATGCAAAATATCTGTGTAGTCTAAAAATGGCTTTGGGAATAGTTAGCAGCCCTGCTTCTAGCAGCAGTGGTTCTCTGTCCTTTCCTGGCAGCAGGGCAGTTAATGCTGCTTTCCAGAGCCATATGGTAGGAATAGCAATATGTGCATTAGAGCTGTGGCTGTTTTGCTACTCAGTCTATGACTTCAGACAGTTTCCTGCACTGGAGGTGTGTTGCAGTGGAGGTGTTCTGGGGGCAGGAGGGCTGGCTGCCTCTGGAGCTGACACTTCCTGCAGCCTCTCATGACTGCTGCCATGGCTTTTTTGCTCTGACCTCTGCTGAGCTGTGTGAACCTGCTTAAAGGGTCAAAAGCTTGTCACTGTCTGCAGGTGATGCAAACCCTCTCAAGGTGAGACTACTTTTTCCGCCAGACTGGCACGTTAAATCATTTCACCATGGAGCCAAACAGGTGCCAGCTCGGTGTGGTGGGAGCATCCCCTTTGGCATCACTGAGCTGATAGATTGGATGAGCTGTCAGGTGAAAATACCCTCATCTTCCCTGCTTTGTCAGAGGTGATTCTTCAGTTTTGTGTCGCGCTGTAATATTAATCTGGATATGCAAACGGTCAAATGAAAAGATGGAGGAGTCACTTCATGCCTTCTGTGAGTTTGGGTCATGTGTATGAGACCAATTCTGACAGCTGAGAGAGCTGCTTCTGGAGCAGCTCCAACTGCAGGGAGTCCCGGACTCCCCTGTTGCAATGTTTTCTAACTGTGAGACAATTATTTTTAATATCTAATTAAATTTCACTTCTTGTGTGCACAGTCTTTTCTTTATTATTATTATAGCTTGGGTAGGCCACAAGAGTTAATTACAGTCCTCTTTGCAGTTGCCTTTCACGTATTTGAAAATTGTCAGCCTGTCTGTTCCTCCATCAGTGCTATCTTTTTAATTAACTAACTCAACCAGTGGGTTCTTCAGTTATTTCTCAAGTCTCATGTGTTAATTTCATGCAGATTTTCACTCATTTTCTTGCCTTCTCCTTGCTTGAGTTGAATAGATCTCTTTAAAATGGGTGCTCAATTCCAGACATCATCAGTGGGGGCCTTACTGTCAGCAGGGCAGAGTAAGGCTCTCAGGCTTCATCAGAAGCTTGTTGAGTTTGAGTGTACCATTTGCCTCTTCTCTGCGGTGCAACGTTATGTCACTTAGGTAGGGTTGCTGTAATGACTGTTGCTTCTTAGTTTTTGTTTGTGACCTTGTTTACTGCACCATACTTTTTTTAATTGAACTTAATTTCACATAGATTCTCCAGGACACAAAGTTGCTTTGCAGGGATTGCTCTGTCTTCCAATTAAATTTTTACTACTTTGATGCAGTGTATCGTTTCTATAAGTCTATTTATGTGATCTTACTTTGAAGCTGTTAAATAAAAATGCCGAATGTGATCAATGCAGTCAGGAGGGGCAGGATCCACACTGCTAATTAAATTCAGCTCTGCTGCTAAGCGTGGGACAGATACCACAACCATTGCTGTGGTTGTGTCTGGACAGCTTAATGTAGGTAGGCTGTGACTTACTGGTAACTGTTGATGTTTTCTGGACATTCTGAGGGAGGGAAAATGTGGAAACAGTTAAGTTTTGAATGGCATTCCTCACACAGCATAAAAAGGGATGAATCAGGAAGGTCTGCATGGGGGTTGAGGTCACTGTGCAACTGGACAGCTCCATAGAAATGTGCCAGAAGTTACTGCCAAAAGTCTTCGGGTTGTCATGTGAACCTGAATGAAGTGCTTGAGCATGTGTTTCAGTGCTCCTATGTCCTAACGCTTAAAGGGAAATCTTTCTTACAGTGAGACTGGCAAATACAAAGTGACATGTTGCTCACGTGTGTTTTGTGTTTTGCTATTGTGTTTGAACCATTTGGCAGTCTGAAAGGTCAGGAAGTGCCTCTGTTTCTAAAGCAAAACAACTCTTGGCCAGGACCAAACAAACAAACAAAACCAACCGTGACAAAAGCGAACAACTGGGGAAAATTCTCATTGCTAAACTGCAGAACATCTTGTGAGGGTCACAGCTTTGGTGCATAGGATGCATTTCCTGGTGTGTTTTTTGTTGTCTGTTTTCACTGGGGATTTTTTGAGTAGTTTGTTACTCAGCTCTAGTAGGAGTCATATCTGGTTAATCCCTGATAACTAACTGATCAACCCTTCTTTCTCTCTGAGTAGGGGTGGTAATAAGATGAACAGCAAGTAATGAGGATGTATTCTGCCTGCTGTACAGCACTGACATACAGAACAGAGAGCTTTGCAGGTTGAGGTCCGTCTAAATAGTCTCTGTCTTCTAGTGCTGATGATACGTGCAAGGAGGAGTACTCTGTTGAACTTATTCAGCAGTTCGTGACTTTGCTGTATGTGTGCCCTTCATGGCGTATTGTTCTCTCCTCTAGTGTACCATCTCTTGTAGATGGACTCCAGGATTTTCTGTTGGAAACCGACTCAAGGGCAGTTCATTTTTGTATATATAAGTGAACTTTTTTTTTACTAATAAGTAACTTATTTCAAATGTAATGAAAAAATATACAGTGATCCGAAATCTTCTGCCAGAAATTGCAAGATTAAAGATGGGTTCTCATTTAGAATGCGAATGCTATTTTTCCTAAGTGATTTCTTTTGGTTCCTCCAATCTGATGTGATTGTCTTTCTGCCTCTGTAGGTGTGGGTAAATTTGTGATTTATGGCACAGTTCATAACGCAGCAGATACAATAAGTCCTCTGGTTAATTTTTTTTTCCTTATTAGCAGTAGTTATTCTTCATAGTGTTCACAGTGTCTGGTTCTGTTATTAAGCTGTTTTCCACTAAGGTGAATAGTGAGTGTCATCAGTGAGTTTGTAACATCCTTGAACAAAACTGTTCTAATTCGGCTGTTCATGCTGCTGTGTGGGTTCCATGCAGGATCTGAGAAAGGATGCTTCAGCTGAAGTACTGCGGAGTAAATTCACTGAAACATCATGGGTTTTTGATCACTCACAAGACCACCAGTGGCACAGAACATCACTTTTCTTACTGTGTAGACTCCTGTAGTTTCATTTATTTACATAATGCTGCACTCTGAAATTAGTAGAACTTCTTTTTTTTTTTCTTTCAAAAGGGATTATCTTTTGAGAATAATTGCTGTCACTAACCCCATTAGCAGAAGCTATGCTGCTTCTGGCATGCAAACAGAATGGTGGTGTGTTGGCTGTTTGGGACCCGTGTTTGTAACAGCTGCGTTCTGGAAATGTGTGTTCTGGTTTGTACCTAGGAACTGGGAGGTTTGGGTTTTTTTCCCCTCTTTAGGTACTAAGAAGTAGGGCAGCTCTCCCTTGAGATACGTTTTCAGAAAGATGCACTATAAATAAGTTCTTGCTGCATGAACATAAGATGGAAAAACAAACTTTAAAAATGTTTATTGCTGTGCTGCACCGTATTTCCAAGGGTTATGTTGAAATTGCTTCCTCTGAATATTTTAGTGAGCACTTCTTAAGCTTGCACTGACTTCTGATACAATTTGATGGAGCTTGAGGGAGCCACTGACACCAGATGGGGATCTGGGAAGGTTGGGACCAGAAAATTGCTCTAAGGTGGTGCTGTCCTGTGCTTAATGTACAAAAGATCTTGAGCTGGTTATGCTGAACAGTCTTCTGATTCATGTCACAGCTGCATTATACACTGACCTACGTTTTAGCTTCCAGAATCTTCACTCAAATAAATGGCAGATTTCTGTGGTTATATTTGGTCAGTCTGGTTTATCTGTTCTTCTTCCTATTCCAGCATCAATCCTAGCTTTTGAAACAAACCTCTTCGAAGGGGGGAGTTAAGCACCTGGTTGGTTTTCAGTCTTTTGTGTCCATGTGTAGTCCTCTCATTTCCACCTCCCCCTGTGCCCCTATGAGAAGTGGAATTTCCTTATCTTGTGTTGATGTTTTCATCTCACCTGCATGGGTGGACTTACAGAACTGCTGTTCTAGATATTCCTGCATCACAACAGCATGCTTGCCCAGCATCGCAGATCATTTGCTTTGAGCATCTGAAAAACAAAAACCATTACTGGAAGAAGATGGAAGAACTGAAGGTGACAAAGGTAAGCCTGCTGCTCAGAACCCAGCTTTGAGAGCGAGCGTGAAAAGAAATTCCTACATGAGATTATCTCTGCTCAGGGCATTGCAGAAGTAGAATTCCTGCTGCTCTGTTTTTATGCCCCGCCTGTTCAGCATGTGACAGAATGGAAATAGCGGTCATACACAATCTGTGGTGATTATGACCAAGTATTTTCTTTGTTAATACTAAGCAGGATAAATTTGTCTTGATATAAGTATTCATTTATTTCCAAAACGTACGTTTTTATCACTAAAGTTAAGAAGAAAGTAGTAATTTTTGGCAAAATAGGATTACTGCTAGAGCATGCGTCTACGTTTAGAGTTGAGGTATCTCACTGGTTGCTCTTGCTTGTTCCAAAAACAGTTCAGTAAAATCAGAGGTAAAGTTACTACTAAATAATATGGCAGAAATCTACAGTGTACCACAGCCTTATAACTATAGTTAGATCTGCTGGGAATCCTTGGCATTGGCCCACCCTCTAGACAAGTACTGTCAAGTGATTAGATATGACTGGAGACTACTGATGTTCACACTGGCAAAAGTAGGCTGCTGCATCTAAGATTTTGACGCTTTATTTTTCTCTTAATTTATGACCCATATGTTTCAGTGCTGTCTCTTCCAGTTAAACATTGCCAGACTTTATTAATGGAGAGGGTGTGGCAGACACAACTCATTTACTTTGAATATTGCATTGACCAGAATGCTATGTGGGCTTGGTGTTTAGCTGCTTCCCTCCAATGAAATTCCTTTTCCATAAGAGTCCCATGCAGGGTAATATGTTAATCTAAGTTCAGTCAGCTCTTCAGTGTGTGTGCATCAAAATTTGATGTTTTTAGGATGCTCCCATTACTTATGCAGTAGCTTAGCTGTAGTTCAGTGCATTGTACCTGTTCCGTTTCACATGTCAGTCTTAGAGACAGTATAGCAGCTGTAGTCATTGCTCCCTCAAGGATAAGAGTCATGTATGCTCCTTTATCTATTTCCCTTTCCTGTCAAGTAAATTCTCATTTTTTACTGCGTTCACCATTTTCTTATTTTTATAAGGGTTTTGGGGTATTCACATTTCAGCCTTGTCTGTTTTTCAGGTTGTTTTGTGTTGACTCATTCAAGTGATGCCATAGCACAAGAAACATTCCACTTTTTTTTTATTTTTTTTAACCTGTGGAAGACTGACTCTGAAGACCAAACAAGAGAGCCTGCAGAGTTGTAACTAGTCGTCTGGTGGAAGCTTTGAGGAGGACTGATTCTTCTTGTGGTCACAGTGAAACAAGGTCCAGCCACAGGCATGTAATAAATGATGTTTAATAAATGATTCCAAAAAGCTGCCTTTATGTGTTTGCTTTTACTTGTGATTTTTCTACTAGATATCAAGGAAAAAAAAAATAAATAGGGTGAGTCTGCAGATGGACCTGCTGGTTTCCCACTTCTATGCTGCCCTGGCTGACTTCGAACGCTGCTGCTAACCGAGGGGATCAAGTCTTCCAGGGAGAAATAGGGAGAGAGTTTTCTGCTCAAAGTACCCCAGTGTATCTCAACAGCCTCATAAACATCTGTTGGTGTAGCTTGGTTTAAATGAAAACAAAGTTTTAAACGTAATAAAGGGGAGAGGTAGGCAGGAGATACTGACAGAGCATTTTTCCACTTGCACAGCATCAACATCTTTCTGCTTGATATTGTTTGTAGAGACTTGCAGACTGGGGATTGACGTAGGACAATGTGCAGAGTTGCAGCATCATGCCATATTTCAGGATGCTACACCAAATTAACTATTTAACACTTCATTAACATTGTGTACGCATTTGTTGCCTCCCAGCATGAAAATAAAGCAAATGATTGCGATGAGCTTTCTGGCCAATAGCAGTTACTACAATGTACATGAGGAACTTTGTCCTGCACTGTGAATAAACAGAAGCACCAGGAAGCTGTTGGAAGGAGGGCAGTGTTTCATTAGATACGGAAAAGGAGATTTCAGAGGGCTCTGTATCCTTTGCCTGCAGCTCAGTGTGCAGCTCCAGCTGATGTAGGGTCGTTTGTCTCCAGTAACATAGCAACTGGACCACACCTCCTCCTGCTGAAAGATGCTGAAGAGCCCTTTGAGCACTGTCTGCTGTACTGCAAGGAAACTGCACCACTTTTAATTAGCACAGCATTGCCAGCTGATACTTCTTTCTTTTTTTTTTTTTTCCCTGTAGGATGATGAGGGAATTCTTTGTTCTCTCTCAAGTAATTTTTTTTTTCCATTCATGGTTTATATAGTAATTCTGTTTATATCACAAGAGAGGACCATGTTTGTTTTAAATTGATAGCAAAATTGTGTATGTCCATGCATTTTTTTCTTGTTTCAGTGCAAACTTATGATTGAAAATAAGCGTTCTTGTCCACCTGGTGATCTTATTTAGCACTCCTGTATGGTGGCAGTATGTTAACATCTTGGAAGAGTACTCTAGGACTTGAGCATGTTTTTCTTCTCACTTAGACTTTGCAAATGACTGAAAACTTTCCCCACTCCTAACCTCTCTTCTGTTGTGCAACAAAAGAGCGTTCCTTTAAGCACCTTGGTTTCCAAGCACAAGAAATCGTCTCTGGGCATTACTGAACATTTGACTTAAGGTGTGATGAATCCTCTTATGCCAAATTGACTTTTGTAATGTGTGCTGTAGATGAATGTTTGATGTAGTTAAGACGAGTGAGTGAAACTAGTGCTGTTCAGAGTTGCTTTTCAAGGGTGTTTTGTTCAGATCTCAGGTTTTGAACAAAAAGGAGGAAGCACTAAGTCTGTGCTGGATGTCACAGCCTGGCTTTTTGTTTTGCTTATATTGAGGCTGGTTTTTTTGCTGCCTGTCTTAGGAAGATGTTTGTTGTGTTTCAACAGTACAAAAACCTTATTTTGACTTTGTGACCTGCATGAGGGAAAACCTCTTAAATGATCTGAGAACAGACTGATTTAATGTATCATGCTATAGCAGTTTATCAGTTGTCGTTGCCTTTGCCTTTGGGTATGAGCTGGAAGACAGTGTGTTTTGGTGATGTTTGGAAAAACAGCCTCTGCAAAAATAACACTGTTGGTGTTGCTGTTCTTTGAGTTTTACATTCCTCTAAAAATTTAAAGCAAAAAAATAAAGCCCAAAAAAACAAATCATAGTTTAGTTGAGAAAGCTTGTGGCAGCTTGTGACTTGAGTGCATCGAGACCAATAGCCTACCTAAACATAAAGTTGTACTCTTGGAGCAATGCATGCGTAGTAAATCTGTTGTCTGCTGTCAAAATGGTATAAAAATGCAAATAATTTAAATGTACTGTTTCTTAAATACATTAATGCTTATGCATCCCCTCCCCCTTCTGTCTTTATAGGTCTACGAGGGCTAATCAATCTTGGGAACACATGTTTTATGAACTGTATTGTCCAGGCACTTACCCACACTCCACTGCTGCGAGATTTCTTCCTCTCCGACAGGCACAAATGTGAAATGCAAAGTCCCAGCTCATGTCTGGTCTGTGAAATGTCTACGCTTTTTCAGGAGGTGAGTGCTTTTTGCTGCAATAGCATCACCTTTCTGCAGATGTTGGCTGTTTTGTATCCCAAAAGGGATTATGTTCTATTTGCAAATGTAAAAGGAATGCAAATTCTGCATCCCCTGGAGGTCACAAATCAGAGCAGTAGTGACTGAGATCCCACTGTCAAAAATACCTGACTGCTGAAAACAGAACTCTTGGCCTTTGAAGACTTGTGCTTAAGTCATCGTTGTTTAGGCAGTGCTGGTATTGGATGTAATGCAGTGCTGCCTGCTTTGCTGAGACTGACCTGTAGATGTTTGTCTTAAAGCTGAATGTGTATGTTAATAAATATGCAAGTTGTAACTGGAAAATATGGCACAGGCTCTTCAGGCAATAATGGGAATAAGAATAAAGCAATACATGGCCTTGTGGTTTGAGGAACTGGATCGTGTAGGCTTGTATAAATATTTTACTGACATTGATTCTGGGCTTCCTAACAGAAAAACTTCTCTGCTATCATCTCTTATGTGGAAACACAGTAATGGCTGGGAGCATGTAGGAGGGTGAATGTGTTGATACAGTTTGTACCTTCCATGTACAAGCAGTGATTCTTTGGCTTTCTCACTCTGGTGGCTAGCTTTGCAACGTGCCTTTCTTTAGGTCTTATCTGTGCTGTGTGTGATAAGCATGTTCTTGTCTTTAGCTGACAGCAGAAAGGCTTTATTATTTTAATTAAGGGTTATATGGCTAGAAATTAGTTTTAAAAGATGTCTTTAAAAATGTGCACATACACACTCCAGTCCTGTGCCTTTCCCTCAGTGCTTTCTTGGTAAGCACAGCAAAACATAGAGCCATAGTATGTGCTGTTACAAAGCATTTAAAGTAGCTGGAGATGTCTGTGCACAGCAGCTCGGTACAGGTGAGTTCAACGTATGTGGAAAGTAAAGTCTCCCTAAGCCTTTCCTGTATAAAGATGCTTTCTAGTCGTGCTCAGCACTCACTGGTATCATGTGGTAACTTTTCATGCTGCTTATCAGACATTAGCTGCATGTTATACTTCTTATTTCTGGATTGATTTTTCGATAATTACAAAGCTGACCTTGAGAGAAGGTAAAAAAGAAAACAAAAGGTAGACATAGCAATAGGTAGCAGTGACATTATTCAGACCAGATGTGCAGTTAATTTGGGAAATACCACTACACAAAAAAAAAGTATAGAAATAGTTCCTGTAGATTGATAATACAGAAGTATATTTGCTTATTAAAAACAGGGGAAAAAAGCCTATTATGATCTTCCATCAGATTGTTGTTTCAAGTCTAATTCTGATTAATTTTCCCACATTCAGTTTATGCACATGCATTTAAAAAAAAAAAAACAAACCCCCTGGGAAAGGAGGAAATGAGTATTGCATTACAGATGAAGTGGCTGGAGGAAAGATCAGCACTAGTCTGTATTTCCTTCCCTGTATGTGCAGCCCTGCTGATGGCCTAAGATGCCTTTTGCTAGGCCATGTACAAGCACGTAATAAAGGACGGGCAGTTACCGTAATGGGGCTTAAGTGCAGTGTTCTCATTAAATTTAACTGTAATCAAGCTTAATTTCACACACAACTTTGGGAGTCTCAACCTTCGTTTTCCACAATCAAAATTCATGCCTACACTTGCATTAGTTCTAATAATTGATGTTCTGTATGATGCATGTGGATGAGCAAAGAACCACCTCTGATTTTGGACTGTGGGAATAGCAGTGCAGTATTCTGTACCTGTTTCAGCTAAGTACTCTGAGAGGGGAACAAAAGGTGACTCCTCAAAGTAAAACTGGCATTTAGTACTCTGTAAACAAAACTGTTGTGTCACATCCAACTTTGTTGATTTTCACTGGGAAGCAGTGATAATACCACATTGTGTTTATCGCTTTCTGAGTACTCATTGTAAATCTGTTTCCCAGTCAATTGAATTTCTGCTCGTGCAGAATTAAAACAGGTCTGGTTATCTTTCACATCCCAAATAGGTGGCATAGGATTTTTCATTGTAACTAGTCTCTGCAGAGATAAGGTCTCAATGAAGGACAGCCAACTGGTGGAGGTCTCAGTGCTGTGGTTCTTAAGAATTCCTTTGTAATTGAATTACCAGGGAAAGTTTAGTTCAGGTTCTGTCTTGTTTTTATGAAGCTTTCCCACCAGGATTAACGGATGCAGTTATCCCAGGGCGCCTTATCCAGTGACAGACGATCAGGGCAAGGGTTAATTTCATCTCCCCTCCACCCTTTCTTTTTCTGAAGATGTGATCTTAGGCAAATGGAATGCCAGGGGATCCAGAGCATGCAATGCAAGTAAGAATTCTGGTGGAGAAAGAGACCAGTTTGAATGTTAAGTGAAACTTAGTATATGTAAATGAGCAAATTTTGCTCTTCCCCCCACTTATTTTTTTTATTTTTTACAAAAGAGATCATTTAGTTATATAGATTATATCAGTATCAGTGATTTCCCTGTGATAAGTAGGAAGCTATAACATTTTTCCACGTTGAAGTAGTTTGCTGGTGAGTGTCAGATAGTTCTCCAGACTTTCCTTGCGCTTTTCTGCCAAGTATGCAAAGCAGTAATCCCAGGGTTTGTTTTTGTTTTTTTTTCCTCAGCATAATCATGTCATGAATTACACTGCATAGGAGAAGGAATGAAGAGGGTTTGGGAAATAACTAGGTGGAGGGAAAACGGGGCGCACAGAGTACGTTCATGAACCCTTTATGCTGAGAGGGTTTGTGTACTAGTCTTTTACCTATTGGTATTCATGTTTTAGTTGCTTTGCCAACAAAAGTTCATTCCAGGATGGTCCACGTCCCAAGGTTTAGACAAGTCCATGTGCAGAGTAACTGCTCAGTGTGTTAGGGTGAGTGGATTCATAGTCTGTGACCAGGATAGCAAGAATACCTGGGAGTACAGCAGAATGCAGCGTGTCACTCCAAAACCTAAAGAACAAAGCCTTCTTTGTTACCATCATTTGTGATCTCCACCAGCCTATCAAAGTGCCAGCACAACTATGTAAAGTTGAGAAGTGAGTACAAAAAGGAGACAGAATGAGATGGTGTGTGGTTTTGATATCCTAAGGTTGTACAGGATTGAAGCAGCTTGTATATAAAGTAAGTTACAACACAAGTACAGTGTAGAAAAAGTAGTTAGGACCCTTACTGCAGGCAGAGACCTTGCATGTTGTAAGGGAACGTGCAGATTTGGGGCCTATTTAGTAAAATCTCATCTCTGAAATAAGTACAGAAGATACTCAGAGCCTGAAGGTACAGCTTCTTGTCTGGTTCCTTGAAGCATTACGTTTTGTTGGGAAACCTCTGTAGGTGTTCCTGTGTTCTGAAAGATGTTACCCACTCCCTTTATCCATTGTAAATATTCTGTACATTTAAAGTCCTTAGAGAACCAATTTCTCAGAGGAGGTTTTAGCTTTTCAAATTGGACTGGAGCCTGGGACGGGATTTATGCCTGTAAATTCTTGATTACAAAGCCAGGGAAGTATTAAGTTGGTATCTGTGCAGGATACATCACTTGCGTCTGTTCACAGAATTGGGGAACATCCTCGGGTGTGTTTTTGGCAGGAGGAGAAATGAGTACAGAAGCTTTATTTTTTTTCTCCCTACCCTGACCAGTGTGAATGTATTTTTGGTAGCAGTAATGCAAAATACAAAGCCTAGAATCCTCCAAGTCAGGTATTTAAGTGGGACAGAAAAACAGGGTTACTCGAATTGTGTGTGAGAATGGGGACACTGGATCATGTTCTAACCCAGAACAGCAGTTAAATAGTGTCTTACCAATCATTTGCAAGTTGCTTGAAGTAATTCTTTTCGAAATAAACAGTTAATACTGCTGGATTGAAAACATTTTCAAAGAGAAAAATATTTTCTGCTTGGAAGAATTGTGCCACTGAAGTCTTTTAGAGGTGATTTAAGAGGACAACTATTTATGTTTGCACAGTTAATGAAAAGCTTTATGTAATAATGAATAAATAAGGCTTTAAATTGACTTTTCTCCTTCTGCTTTTTTTTCTTTTTCATGTATTGGATCAGTGCTGATAGGTGGGTCTTTCCAGCAGCAAGGAAACAGCAGAGTTGGGATGGATGTTTTATACATTCCAGTTAAAACACTGCTGTTGACCACGCTCAGGTCCTTCTGTTTCATTTTTGGCATATAGAACAGGGAGGCTTTCCCTACTCCTTCTGCATATGTGTATGGTCATCAGAGTTTTTCCTAGTTGTGTTTCTAGTTTCTGTGTGATAATAACCAGTAATGCAATAAAGCTTCCTGTTAGGTTCTTCTAATCCTAATGAAGCACTAGAGAATGTAAAATCTGCTGGCAGGTCTAGTGTTTGCAGTGGAGTAATTACGGAGAGTGCTGTTGGTGAAAATGACCGGCGAGCTCTGGGACTAATTGTAAGGAGTGACAGAACAGAGAAGTTTTATTGCTGCAGTTCCCCAAGTTATGCTGAGCAGCAGCTGTGTCAGCAGATTTCAATTAGCACACCGCTGCTCCAGTCCCTCGGTGTCATTCTTGCTGGCATCCCGGTTGACTATTGATCTTTTTATTTATAGAAACACTTGGTGGTGTTTGGCTGCAGAGGTACATCTTGTTTGGAAAAAGTGGAGCTCACAATAATTAAAAAAAGATCTTTTTAAGGAAATACATTATAACATGGCACTGTGACTGGATGAGCAAGTTCCAGCATCCTTTGCCCTCAGAAGACCATCTGTGTTCAGAGCATGAGGCCAGTGCTTGCACCTATAGGAAGTACTCAGGCTAGGCAAGGGAAAACTTGAGGCTGGGAAGGGAAGCCTGCATTTCCAGTAAGGGCAAGAAATGACAGACTCCTGGGTTTTTTGACCTTATTTTTGTTGTGTGCATTTGTTGCTTACTGTAATCTTTGTTTGGGAAGAGGAACTATAAATAAATGTCTCTTAAGTTCAGTATAATCATGGCAAAACATAATTGTGGTGTTGCAGGCACCCTTCACTGGCAAGTAGCTTTATAAAGGTTAGGAAAAGCAAAAGGCCTTAAAAATTTCCAATTGTCAAAAATATTACCCTTAAGTACTTCCTTTTTTAACATTTCTCAGTGAAATACCAGTTGGATCAATACATGTTGGTACATTGCCATGGGGAAGTTTGCCTTTGCAGCTATTCTGTCCTCATCGAGCTGCAGACCAGTGTTTCCAAATCCAGATGGAGCCTGAAGCCCAGCTGAACAAGCTTGTCTGGGCTTTTCCTAATGCTCTGCAGGGGCATCAGTGGCTCTCTGCCTTGCTTTTGGAACCAGTGCAGTGGTGCAGGAGTCCTTGAACAAACAGAAGTCAGTGAGCGCGGCTAGCTTTAGCCTCGGGCTGGGGATGCCAGAGTTGGCAGTAGGAGTGAGGAAAAGGTGATGGTGGACTCAGAAAGATGAGATGAAAGAAGTTGCAGCAGTAACACTTGTGTAAAATGGAGAGGGGTGAGGAAGGAGCTCAACTTCAGCCCAGGGAAGCAGAGACTGGTTTAGGTTTTTTATGTTTTATTTATCTGTTTGTTTAAGTGGAACCTGGCAGGTTTTTCAGAAAGAACCAAAACCCAACAAACCCACAAATTTCCCTTTCAGTAAAAGGTATCAGGTTGTGTGAGTGTTTTGTCCCTCTTTCATTTAGCTATGGATTAGCATTAACAAAAGATACTTCTCAATTCTGAGATTGTCTTCAGTAGTCTGTGATTAAAAGCTGTCTTTTTCGTTATTAAGACCATCAAAGTTAAATCATTTAAAGTTATTTGACTAATTGCACTCATAAAGATTTTAATAATTAAATGCATTAAGGCTGTGTAACTTGTTAACAGTCATGTCCTTTTCTTTGCTTTGAGCAGTTTTACTCTGGGCACCGATCTCCTCACATTCCATATAGGTTATTGCACCTGGTATGGACTCATGCACGGCATTTAGCAGGGTACGAGCAACAAGATGCACACGAGTTCCTCATTGCTGCATTAGATGTGCTACACAGACACTGCAAAGGTAAGGCTTGTGCCGAGTCTTCAATCAACAAGGAATGTTGGATCAAAAGGAGGTAGAGCAAAGTGTATCTTCCAGTAAAGCAGTCTTAGCAAGTTCCTTTTAAAGCATTTGAGAGACTTAAAGGAAAGGACTCTTCCCACTGTCAAAATGTCCTAATTAGAAGCTGGCGAGTCTTTATGTTGGTTTGAATCACCATCATGTTCTTCTCTTACTGGCTGAGAGACAGTCTTTTCAGTTGCCATTTCAATTCTGTGTATACTTGAGGTAGTTGGAACTCAGTGTGTCATTGAAAGAACATAGGGGAGGCTGAGGCTGTTTTGCTTAAATGTTATTCCGCTGTATTAAGCTGCTCTGTTGCTTAAGAAACATGAATAAGAAAGAGTTTTTGATACTGTGTTTATTAGTACTTATACAGAATACATAATTGCACAATACAGTAAAAAGTACTCAGTGACCTGCTTCTAGGAGTGGACAAAGATGTAAATCAGTGGATTGGTAATACTGCGTGGAATTATGTATTTTATGTTTGTTAATTGGATAAAATTTAAGCTGAGAATCCTTTGGTTTGTTGATGTTTGATCTAGTTTGATTCATTTACTTGCACAGACATTTTTACTATGCTTATGAGGGAAGATAGTAGGATTGAGGCTAACAACAAAAAAAATTCCTTTGTCACTAAAAATAAGCATTAAAGCACTCAAATTTCCTCTAGTACTCTTAGAAAAATCACTTAGAAGTAAGTTTTGTGGCTTGTCAGAGGACTATCAGAAAGAAGGCTGCTACTGCTTCCTTGAAACCTTTTGAAGACTTGCTTTTATCTTTGAGAGGGCTTTACGTGCTAGCAGATGTGCTTGTTCAACTTCATAACAGGTGTCCTCCAAAAGTGTTTTCTCCAGAACTCTTCCAAGGAAAGGTGTCCATAGAGCAGACCTTGTGTAATCATTAATATCTGTAATTTGACAATTGCTAACTGGAATTCAGTCAGCTTAATGAGTGTGAAGTGCTGTAAGGAATAGAGTCTATCCAACTATCCACCTCTCTCTCACTGTGTGTTAACAGCAAAGAATACTCAGCTGCAAACAGAAATGTTTTCTTGTTGCCGTAACGTTTCTGAACCATTGGCCTAACACATTTTGAAGCTTTTTCACCTTCTCTGATACAAAATGATGCTTATATTTCTTGCATGCTTCAAAATCAGTTTGTGAAGGAGTAGTATTTTCTTAGAATTGAAAAGAAAAAGCTTGCTACCATCCACGTCCCTGGACATTTGCAACCATAGGTGTCCCTGAACTGAGAAATAACCTGGAAAGAGTTCTTCTTTTCTTACATGCTTTGGTTCTAAATGAAGAATCTCTGGAAATACCAACAAAACAGAGCTTTCTCAGCTGTCTTGGTTCTGTTTGGCCTCTCCAGTCCAAATGAAACTGAAGTTGTGAAGATGATCTGCAGGACACTGGTTGGGAAGGGCATGTGCATGTGCATGGATCATCCTACAGTTGGTTGGAGATGGCAGATGTGTTGACAACACACAGTTTCACAGCACTTTAAGTGAGCTCAAACTAGGTTTTTGAATCTTCAGTGCTGAGCTTCTGTGGCTTGTGGGTACCACTGGCATTCAATACAAGGACTGAAGTTTGGTTATTTAATTAAAGCCCTCAAGTTTGAGCTGTTTGCATGAGCATAACTGAATTGTTACAGCACTACCAGTGGGAAGGTGTTGTCATGAGATCCTTGACGTCTGTGCACACAGGTTTTAGAACATCTGCTTCTGAAGAGCTGGCAAGAGACTTGTATTAAACTATGGTAAATAATCTGCCACATCAAAGCCATTTAAAAGAAGTGGTTGAGCAGTTGTGTGGGAACCAAACCAGTTCATGTAAACTGGTATTTCAAGTATGGTCAAGATAAGGCACATTCAGAGTGAGCTGGTTATTAGCTGCGTAGTGTGACTGTTTGCCCACTTGAATACTTAGGCATGCAGGCAGACACATGTAAAGTACACATATGAAAACATATTAGTAAGAATACATCTTAAAGCTACAGTAAGCAAATAACACTTTCCCTCCCAATATTAAAGATTTGTTTTAAGAGAACTAAAAAACTTTTCAAGTTTATGCTTTGTAGTAGTCTAAGAACACAGCGAACAAGAATATTGTTGTGGGAAAATTATGTTCAGAAACCCCATCTTCTGGATATCATCCATGATCACCATGGATTTAAGTACATAAGTAGATGAAAGTTCTCCTTATGTTAAGAAGGATGAATAACCTGTGATGTTTCTTTGGCTGATGCCAGTCATCACTTCTCCATTGAATTTACTTTGCTTTCTAGGAAATACTCTAATGCAAGTCAGAGAATGCTGTGAATTCTCATCATTGATTTGTCATTACCTAAATTTGGAAAATACAGTTTTGTTGTGCATTGAAAGATAACTTTTGTAATGCTGCATCCTACAAAGCACAAAATGGTCTGCCCTAAAATTCGTGTATGGGCTGGGCCAAATAGTCACAAGAAAAGTTGTATTTATCTGTGGATTTACTGGGGTCCTTGTCTGCCTTTTTCTTGGCCATCCCTTCCATTTCAAGAAGAATGTGAGGGCAGGAGAGCTAATTTCATTATCTCTGTCTAACTTGTATGCAAAGGTGTGTGCACCCTTTAAAACTGATAGGAATCTTCTTTTTTATTCCTTCCTTCTTTTTTAGTGGCCATTGAGTAAATATTTTGTTTTAATTAATTTTAGTGGAATTGTGAGGCTCATCAACCACATCTCAGGGGTGATAGCTCTCCTGTGCTAGCACAGTTGTGCTGAGCTGTGGCATCTGTGCTGGGCACTTTCTGATCACTAACAGGGCTGCTCTGTGCTCCTGCAGTGACACCAGACGTTTCTGAAGGAAAAGGAATGGCATCTGTAGTGCTTATGCGTCATAAATTTTGGTTTCAACAGCTGAAAAAGGATGAGTTAACTGAAAAGTAGTATTTTGATAAGGAAAAAAGGACTAAGCTGTTATTTCCTCCTTTCTCTACCATTAACCAAACTGCGCACATGGTTTGTTTTTAAATGCCTCCTCCAAGTAAAAATGAAGAGATTTTTTCAATCTGAATTATTCTTTCAGCACTGCTACTGAAAAGTGCTTGTCAAATTGTGCCCACACCTTTTGCAGTTCCATCTCTCTGGCTTTATAGCACTGGAGAGTTCTACGGTGCCATTGTATGATGGCATTTGTGATCCTGCCCCCCACAAAAGTTTCAAAGTGAGATTCAGAGCTCACTCTGCAGTTGTGTATTAATCTCTTTGCTGTAGTGTAGCTATGAAAAACTTTGCCACCTTCTTTGTATTGAAGCCTAACCATTCACGTGGACTTTGGCACATACTGACTTTGATCTTTCAGATTCATAACAGCTTTGATTTTCAGTATCTGAATGTACTGGAATATAGAAGATGCTGAAATGATCGGGCATTGATCTGTTGCTTCCTGCATGCATTCTTAGGCTGCTCAGCAAATAGCACACAATGGATAACCTGCTGTTAGTGCAGGATCCTCCAGGAGCTCCAGGCATCCTCATTTGTTAGAGGAGTGTCACGTTAGGGGTGTGTTTGCCCTCCATGTAGCATAAGGTCAGCTGTTAGTTGGTATGGCAGGCAAGCCAGCCATCAGTGCTGTGGAAGAAACTCACATTTATAATTCCACAGACTCCTGTGATGGCACAGTTCCGTTCATCCAAGTACTTTGTGTTGCTCAGATTTGGAGAAACTTACTCCAGAATTGTTGTGGGTTTTTTAATCCTTTTTTTTTTTTTTTAATGGAGCAGCTTTGCAATTCAAAATTTAATATCCAGCCTGAAGAAATCACTGGCTGTATTTTTTTCTTAATTACAACACCATCAAAGAGCAGTAGGTACATGCCTTTCTGCGCTAAGATTTGAAAAGCAAGATTAAAAAATTTGAAGTAATGCTGCGTTTTGATCACGAGCTTTATTCACCCAGTGCTACCCAGTCCCTAAGAACAGAAAATGATGGTTTAAAGTTGGTTGTTCCTCATTTATCTGCTTCATATGAAGCACTTTGCGTTCATCTTTAACAAGCTCTGCTACAAAGCAAATCTGAAGTCTTGTGCTGAGGATCATGACAGAAAAAGAATGCTCTGCTGAGATTTGGGAGCAAAGCAGCAGCTTGCACTGTGAGTTCTGCAGGATATTCTTAGGAACTGGTAAAGCATATGTCTGTGAAACATGTCATCTGCTGCAGTCCATATAAATTAATGTGTACAGCGCTTTATGATGAAGAGCAACCAGGATGCGTTCAGAGCAGTGGGGACCAAAGCAAAGCAGAACAGTCAACACTTCTGTCTTGTTCTGATAAATGTCCCCATTTAAAATTTTACTAGTTTTTAATTCCTTTTTCTCCTGCAAAATACGGAAGCCAGAAGCGAAACTAATTTATTTTTATTTCAAAACCACACTCCAAGTTAAAAAGTAATCTGTTTATCTGTTTTTTACCATTATTAATTATGATTTAACTTCAGTAGTATATCAGACGTGTATGTGTTTGAGCACAAGTTAATGTGCTTGGTTATTGCACAGGCATGGTAACAACTTGTTCTTTTTAAAATTTCATTTAATTTGAATCCAAGCTTTTAAACTAATTTTTCTTTCCTTCTCTTAACTACATTACTATGTATATTGATGTATTTTTGAGTTTAGTTTTAGACTTGTTCTCACCAATCTTTTACAGCAAGCTGCTGATTTTCCTAGTAAGAATTATGATCAGCTTTAAAAGTCAAATTTTGAAAGGTAAAACCAATTTTGTAAGATAGAAATGTTGAAGATAACCTTAACATGAGAACAACAGCCTCCCAGCTTTCAGTTCTCAGCTGCATAATATCCCTCCTCTCAGCATCTGCTCCATACTGACTAGTGCGAGTAGGTGGTAATCTGACTTCCCCCCCCTCCTCCAACCAAATGTCATGGGAAACAATGTTGAGTGGGTAATGCCCTTCTGTTTTGCTGTGATATTCTTTTGAGACCCTCTTGTCAGATGCTAATTGCCTTGTGTAATTGAAAAGGGAGCTCTTGCTCTCCTGGAGGTGGCGATGGCTGCCTATTACAGGTGCCCAGCAGGGATGTTACCTGTGGTCTGCTGGTACTCTCTGAATGCTCATTCTCTGCTTCTACCCTTTCACAGCAGAGGGAGGGAATCGATCTTGAATGGTGAGATTACAGGAATGTAGTGGTTATTTTGTTATTTTTTTAGTGGAACATGAAAAACAAAGATAGCGTAAGATTATATATTTTTTAAATCCACATGTAGTCTTTAAAGCTTATGTCATCTTGTAAAGTTGAGGAATGTCTTGTATGGTCTGTGTGTGCAGGCTATCTCCTACCTTAGCATAATTCAGCCCTTCTGAGGATCCTGAGGTCAGTAAGATTCAGCAGAAATTTGGATCAAAAAGTGTGAGTCCAGGTCACCTCCACCTGGAAGCTCACACATCTCGAATGTAACTGTGGAGTGTTTTGTTCAAGAGCCATTTTAAGGAAACAATATGTGATTCTTGGCAAATCAGACAGAGTTGTAAAGCAGATGGCTGAGAGCTTGGCTGAGGCATTTAGGATCTAATTGACTCAGGTGGACAAGTGCTGTTGGTAGGTGTCACCTATGTGGTTATTTCCATTCGTGGGATCAGGTGGGACCTTAGTGAAGTCTTTCTGCAAACTTTTCAAGTGTCATACAGAAAAAAGGTTCTCCCTTCTTAAGTCTGCTGCAAGAAGACTCCAGCAAAAAAAAACCTTACATTAGTTTGTTGAGGTGGTTTTGGACATGCTCATCTAGAAATTAATCACTTTTGAGTAATAGCTGTGATCTGTGGAGTCAGCAGCATAGTATTGGATTTCTGAAATGGAAATACTTGGTAGTAAGTTAAAGATCCGAGGGAAGCTGGCAAAACTCTGGTGTCTTAGCAGTTTCTGTTACAGGATATTGAAAGGCATCTGAAAATATACTTCACAAAATAATTAATTGCTGTTATAAAATGATTTGTGTGTGCATCTGTTTGCAAAGCAAATCTGACTGCAACTAACCTACCTATGGAAGTAAGCATAAGTTTCAGAAATCAAAGGAGAAAGTGCCACTCTTATTTTTACCTATGGAGAGTAGAAGGAACGTGCTTCAAAACTGAGAACTGTGCCAAGAAGTTATTGGTTGTTTTCTTCATCCTCTGGTTAATCTAAGAAAGCTGAATCAGTGTTATCTCAGCACTCTTCATAAGCACGAATTGCTGCGCTACTTAGACCTGCAGTGACAGTCCGTAGTGTTTGGAAGATTGGTGTGTGCCCATCGTATCCCTTGGGAAGTAAGGGGGTTGCTGTGTCTTTGAAGAATCATTCCAGTTCTTAAAAGGACTACTCTCATTTTCTGAAAGCTTGAGAGGAAGCTAAATGTTGATGTTGAAAGCCCAGGATGCAGGCAGCAGGCTGAAGGCTGATGGTTGCAGCAGCACTCCTCCCTTGCACGGCCCTCAGAAGTTGAGGGTGGTAGAATTAAAAAGTAGCATTTGCTGATGTTTCTCCTCTGTGTTCATTTAGGAAAGTAGCAGAACTCTGCCTAAGCAGAAATTAATGCTTTGTGGTAAAGCTCTGACCATTTGGGTAGCTGCAAATGTTGCACGGTGGTCCTCTTAGTGAAGTTGAGAGAGTCATTTTCATTAACTATTTTGGCAGTTCCTTCGTCTTAGGAGCTGATCTTCACACCGAATAGCACAAAGCAAATATCTGCAAAGGAAAACAGAGCTGTGGCATGAAAAGGGATTTGCTGACTGTTACAGCTTCACCTCTACACGAATTAACTGCATTTGGTCACCTTCTGTTTCTCTTATATTTTTCATAGCTCTCGTCTCACATTTTTATTTGCACAATGTTTTCAGGGTTCCATGTTGTCTATTGAACTTGCAATATGTTTAACTTTCATTATAAAGAGCAACTGGGGACACAGTCCAAGACAAGCCACTATTCCCTGGGAGGGTTTTTGACTTCTCAGTCTATGTTTGCATTCCTCCAGGTGATGATAATGGGAAGAAGGCCAACAACCCCAACCACTGTAACTGCATCATAGACCAAATCTTCACAGGCGGACTGCAGTCTGATGTTACCTGTCAAGTCTGCCAGTAAGTGTTTTTATTCCAATTCTGTGCTCTGGTTTGAAGCTGCGTGCTCTCTGTTGCAGCAGTGTACTGAGTCTTTTCTTTTTTTGAGCATCAGTAAAATAACAGCAGAATTCTTACAAGATGAGAACTGTTTAAATACAACATCAGCAAAATGCAGTAAATTAACTGTTGTATATTAAGGCATACCAGAAAGCTTCACAGACTTAGGAATATGCATTTTTTACTATTTCATAAAAGGTGGTTGATTTCCAAGTTTGTGAGAAAGACTTCCCAGATGAGTTTGGCTCCAGAAGTGTGCAACTGTCACTACATTTGAAGAAAATTCTGATATGCAACTGTATTTTCCTTCGGGTAGGAGCCCCAGCTGTCATCAGGAGAGGTTTCAGAGGGGCTGATGTTAGGTGATCGCAGGCAGCAGCAAGTGAATGTTTTACAAGAGCAAAAAAAAATTGTATTTGTTGTTCTACTGCGTACTGGAGCAAGCTGACTTCTCTTTCAAGATATTTGGTGTTACCGTAGTTCAGAAGTCAGAATTCTTGATTTATAAGCCTTTTTTTTGTCTTCTCTTCCTTATAATTATCCACAGTGTCCTATAGATGGACAGTTGTGCTGTGCTTGGTTGAATCTGTTTTTGTTCTCAGTTTCCTGGAGAGATTTGCCAAAAACTTGATGTAAGGAAGCAGTATGAACTTAGGTTCTTTGCCTGGTAGGGCCACAGAATGCCTGTAGTAAAAGGCTTGGTGTGTTATGGCTTGATATTAACACTGAAGAAGTTTTAACAGAAGAAATTTTCTTTTAAAAATGCACAAGTTTTTGTGTAAATGAACTTAGAAGGAAAAAAGGCAGAATATTGTAGTCTTGGTGAGATCTCCTAGTCAAAGAGTCTACTTTTAGAAGAAGAGGGAACTCAACAACAACAACAAAGCATAATGAATGCAATCAGAAAATGCTTCCAAGCTAGGGGTTTGAATCAGTGCAGAGTGCAATTTTGAGCAGCTTTCTCCGTGGTCTAGCTGTTGGCTTGTCTTCAGCTGTCTTCTACAGAAATTTGTTTGAGAATGTACACTTCTTGATGCAGTTACTCTTCAACCTCTCAAATTCCACATGCTACAAGAGATTGTTATTTGAACTGCAAAGCCTAATACAGTACTGTACTGTATGGCAAAAGTATGTGGTCCTCTTTGTTAAGTGCCTTTCAGCACCACTTTCCATGTCTTGAACAGAGCAGCAGCCTTCTGAACTAGTAGAGCTGCCTGTAACTGGCACTGCTGATGTTAGCTGGTAGTATGACCAGAATCACTATTCTGAGTAACTCAACTGGTTCACAGATAGACGTATTTTGCATCAAAATACGTTTCCTAAAACATGGAAAAGTAATGAATTGTGGGAGATCACTCTGGAGCAGCTATGTATACATATATATAATTTTTTTTTTTTTGTCATCTTTGAGTGCCCTCTAGGGGCGATGTAGATCTCACAGTTGTTAAGAATAAATACCTGGTTGATATGCACTCCCAAGTGAGGGAACCCATTTATTTTACTTCCTTTAAGTATGTATTAAACCGCTTTCTTTTTCATAGTGGCGTTTCCACAACGATAGACCCATTTTGGGACATCAGTTTGGATTTGCCAGGCTCTTCCACCCCGTTCTGGCCTCTGAGTCCAGGGAGTGATGGCAGTGTCGTAAATGGGGAAAGCCATGTATCAGGCACCACCACTCTCACAGACTGCTTGCGAAGGTATGAACTGAGACAAATACAATTTTGGAGAGGTTGAAACGCGTTTGGCTCCATTCTCTTCTCCACAGGTGGCAGTGAACCATGGGAGTAAGTGACATTTTGTCATGGCATAGTCCCCAAACAACATGTTATACGTATTTCAGGTTTTGCGTGAGACTGAGCAAGAAAGGAGTAAAAGAGCAATGGAGGACCTAACAATAAGCAATCAAATCCTGTTGCCGCGTGATGCAAAAAGATAAATTTTACACTGCCTGCTGCAGGCAGTGTGGCTTTACATGGTTGAAAATGGTAGCATGTGTCTCCGTGTCATCTGAGCTTTGACTTTAACCCTGGAGGGCTACAAGCACACAGTGTCCCCCAGAATAGTATACAGCTGAGCACAGAAGTCTGTCTTCTTGCTTCCGAATTTCCACATCATTGTTTTTTGGTTTTGAAAACAGATCTTTGCTGTCCATCTGAAAATTAACTGTCCTTTGGAAGGAGGCAAATGAACGTTTATCTCCTTTCTTAGTTACTGATAACACTTCAGTGTAATCTGCCCAAGTAGAGCAATGATAAATGTCCATTTTGGGTATCTGAACCTTAGCACGTAACCTTACGTGTGGTGGTGTGTGGTTTCCTTAAATTCTTTTCCCAAAATGTCACTTAAAAGCCATGAAAGACTTTACTGAGGTACTGGGGACACACAACTAACAGTGAAAGGTGATTTCAGCATGTGTGAAAAAGTCTGATTGTATTGTGCATCCTTTTGCTTTCTAATATATTTTTCAGGTTTACAAGGCCAGAACATCTAGGAAGCAGTGCCAAAATCAAATGTAGTGGTTGCCATAGCTACCAGGAATCTACCAAACAACTCACTATGAAGAAATTACCCATTGTGGCCTGTTTTCATCTCAAAGTAAGTTCACAGGGGGCAGACAGAGCACAGGATGTATATTCCTCTTACAGAGGGTGAAATAGAAGATGCATCCAGGAATTTATCTTTCACTGGCTCTTCTTTTATTGTATCGATTAATAGGAATAACGAGTTGCATGCCTAGCTAGATGTTCTATTAAGATACCATTATATTACCTATAATGTAGCTTTGCAGTACATCTCTGGGAACCTGGCAATAATCTAGAAATGAAGTGGAAGGCTAGTGCATCGCCTGAACCAGCCTAAAAACCAGTCTCCAGTAATGCTTATTCATTCTGCATGGTGACATTTTTATGCTTCTACTCAAAGGATCCCTCAGAGAAAGCTCTGTGCTGAAGGGAAAGCATGCAGAGGTTGCAGTGAGGAAGGATTCTTTTATCTTCCCAACTTATTCACTCAAGATTACTCTTCAGCATTTCCAATCCAAATTACGTCCGATGGGAGATATGTCATAGTTGGTGCCCTCAGATAGTTAAGTCCTGTATGATTTATGTCTTAAATAAAAAGAGCATGACTGTGGTGCAAAATAGGCATCTATCACAAGAGGATGACTGTCATTCTGTATCAGAAGGGAAAGGGCCCTTGAAAAGCAATGCCGTGGGCCTTTATGCGAGTGCCATCACGTAATTGCATCTTTGATCTGTGTGAGCTTTTCAGATACAGACCTCAGGTCTCGAGTGTCTCCTGGGACAGAGTGGCAGAATCCCATCATTGCTAGGCAGCAACTGATGGTCACTGTCCTCGGCTCTTGCAACTGCCTATCTGGTGATGCAGTGACCAAGTAAGCTGCATAAAGGAAAGCAGTATTTTACCCATGGCTGTGGCAGCTGGAAACATTCGGCCTCTGTGTTGTGTACCAGTGAAGGCTTCTACTGCTTCACTTTACAACTTTTTCTCCATGTACTTCTTTTGACTAATAAATTTTTAGATTATTTTTAGCTGTTGAACTTTGGTGAAACATGTGAGTAGCTTCAACAGTTTTAGAAATAGGCCTTTATTTCATACTTGTCATGGCAGAGTACATCTTGGGTTTTGCTGTAGCAGGCAGATGTTCCTTCAGGTTTATTTTCCAACAGTGTCTAAGCTAGTTCAGTACATTCATACTGGAAAATCTAATATTCTGTGTAACTACAGTGTCACTGTCGCACTGAGCAGCTCACAAATAGTATTCAAGAAATGATGGTAGTTTGGAACTGCTGAATGACACAGCGTAGCAGCAATTTAGAATCTAATTTTCAAAATCTGGCTCATACAGAAGCTTGTTAATGAAAGCATGGGATGCCACAGGAAGGTCTGCATTCATGAGAACTTGGTTCTGCTTTCCAGTAGAGAAAGGGTAGCGCAGGTGGGAAGAATTCCCACTTCTGAATCTTAATGGTTTTTCCAGACTGCCTGGGACAACCATACCTTCAGGTGGTCACCCTCATAAATACCAGCATTTCCTCAGTTACATCTTCCACGATAACCAAGGCAATACACAATGCAGTAAGCCAAATTAGTACCTGGAGTGGAATGAGTAGCCAGTCTTCCTTTGTTTTTCTACTCCTGAAGGAGGCTCGTGCTGGCTTGAGGTTTTAAGAGTTTTTAGCTGGCTGCTTGGCTTTTGATTTTGTTTTTTTTTGTTGTTGCTGTTTGTTTTTGAGAAAGAGTTTTGGGGGTTTTTTCCCTTTTTTCTTTATTTTTTTTTTCCTTTGTTTTCTTTTTCCTTTAATGCAGAGTAGTTGGCAAGATGTATAGGTGATTCTGCCCTTTGGACGAGGCAGCATCTGTATGCTAAACCCCTCAGTATTATGCAGGATGACTGAAGGTGTTTTTGAAAATAATTGATTTTTCCAAAGTGATTGTGTTATCCTTTCCATTCAAAACGCAAATTTCATTACATGTTTTAAAGCAAAAGAGAAACACAAAAGATAAGAATTCTGGAAGTCTTTGCTTTTCACGTCGGGATCTGTTGCTAGGGAATTGTTATGGCACCACAATTGGAAAATAATTAACTAGAAGTGTAAATAGAGCAGAATTTCTGAGAAATGGAGAGGGAAGCTGCCTTTAAATAGAAACTCATTCATGTCTTTCTGTTATTTGTTCCCGTTTCTATTTAATGTTCAATCTACAAGATGAAGAAAGGGCGGGTGGGTTCTGCAGGCTGCTTTTGGCTGAGGGATGAGGCTCTTTTATGACCATATTCCATTTTTGCCTTAATTTGAATTGATATTCCTGTGCAGTCTTGACTTGTGTCATTTGAGATGATTGGATGGGTGGATTGAATGTGTGAGTCTGATAGCAAGTTTTTACTGTCACCAGTTTTGTGTGCTGGTGTAGGCAGCAGCTGCAATGCATTCAAATAGTGCATAGTAGAACTGAATGCTGCTCTGCTTAAAGACTGCGTTTGCTGTCTGCTTAATGTATTTTTTAAATCAGTTGAGAATAAATTTGTGTGGATAGACACTGAGGTAAACAGTCTAATAAATATTGTTTTATTTTCCTTCCTCATATTGTGACTTACTTTCCTAGTAGAACTTGTTTCAACATTTACCTGGGGACCCAGTCCAGCTAGTTGGTCAAAAAAAAAACTGGTGGTGTCCCTAGCTGCTGACTGCTGATACCCTTTTGTGTTACCATACCTAAGCTTAGGATGTTTATAAATGAGAGGAGCTTTGTCTGTCTCAAAAGACAAAAATTTTTCCACTTCCACTTTGTCCCCAGCGGTTTGAACACTCAGCCAAACTGAGGCGAAAGATCACTACATATGTCTCATTTCCACTGGAGCTGGACATGACACCATTCATGGCTTCCAGGTATGTACCAAGTTGTAAATCCCCTGAAGACCTCAGTGGAACATTACCAGTTCCATGCACGTGCACTGTGAAGCAGGACTTGAATCAAGGTTATAGAACAGTATGTACAGTGGCACTTCTGTTATAAGCTTCTTCTTGAAATGTTTATCTTTCCTAAACTAATTTTCTGTATAGTATTGAGTTTTGTGTGTCAGAAAGGACTTGAAATTTGAACTACATTTTTTTAATTAACAAACATTATGTTTTTGGTTGGGTATTAAATTTATGGATTCAGATTCATTGTTGCTTCGGACTTTTATGTTCTGAACTCTGGTCCCCATGACCTCACAGCCCACCTCCTAGCCACCTCCTGTCACAGCTGGTGCCCTGCAGACTCAGCATAGCCCAGTGCCCAGCTCAATATTTCTGAGGTTATAAAAGTCTTTCTTCTCTGTTCTGTGCACAGGCAAACCTGATTTGTTTGTTTGTTTGGTTTGTACCTTCAACTTCTGTTTAAAGAGGGCTTCAAGAAAAGCACATAGTTCAGTTTGAAAAAGGTATTTCTAATTGGTATTTAAACAAACAGGAAGGCCTCCCAAGTTTGGGAGAGACATCTTGTTTATATTGAACAAAGCTGTAAAGTTTTTCCTTCATAAGGAATAAATTTAATCAACTCAGCTGACAAGTATTTATCAGATATCCCCTTTAAATATACAAGAAGATATTCAGATTTAATTTGTATCCGAAGCAATGCAGAAAGCTCCAAAACATGACATCTCTGAACACAATATCTATTTGATACTGAAATGTTTGTAGTAATTTCAAACTTTTTCCCTGAAGAAAAATAGATTCTTCTTTGAGGAGAAAAAGAAGAGCCCTGAAGCTCTGTTAAATACTGTTACATTAAGAATACATGGTTCATTCCAGTATATTCTGGAGACTTTGAGACTTTTCTGTTCCTCTGTGGTGAATTCTCTATGGATAGAACAGGCTCTGCTGATGAAAGTTATCAAGCATAATGGAATATAGAGGGGATAATCAGGAGACAGCTCAGTAATCTGAATTTCATCGCCTATGAAATCAACAGCATAATCCTATTGCTGCTGTCAAAACACAAAATGAATTTACAAGTCAGAGCACAGGATGACTGACCCATCAGAGGATAAGGGATTGATGTAATTCGATATTTTAGCAGGTTTTAAATACAAATTGTTTCTTAACCTTTTTTAAAGCTTTTTGGGTAGGTCATTCGACGTAGACAGATCTGTATTTGCAGCACCAAAGTCTTGACTGGCAGGAGAAATGGTGCTTCCTACGTAGCATTGCTGCAAGAACAAATAAAGCATCTTTAGCATCCTAATCAGCAGCTCTTCTCTGCTGCTAAGCAGCACTGTGCTTTCGAATTAGGATCTGGATTGAGCAAGCAGGCTGTGTCATGTTAAACCTATTTCTTCACTTTGGGAAACCACTGCTTTAAGTGACTGGATTTCTGTGTGTGTGTGTTGCAGTAAAGAGAGCAGAATGAACGGGCAATACCAGCAGCCGACGGATAGTCTAAACAATGATAATAAGTAAGTGGTACATTCCATGACTCCTACTGTAAAGGGTGTAGTTGGCTTCTAGAAGGAGATATACAGCCTGCTGTATATCCTGCAGCAGAGTGCGTTACCGTGTTTGACAGCACAGTAAGTCTGAAGCATTGCAAAATAAAGCTTGGTCTGCCGTGATTGCATTCCCCTTCTGTGGGTTTGTGGCAGGTCATTTAATGATCTGACAATGGTAACTCCAGCAATTGATCTGTGGACAAAATTAGAAGTCGTGGTTCTGATACCCGAAGGGGCGAGCGTTGCCTTTAAATATGTGTATTTCTGTCACAGTAACAAAAACAAATCCCAGAGGGTTGAAAGTAAGCTCCGATGAGATGACTCCAGTAATCAGGCATGGATTCTAGTCAGGGTAACGAGGTGGCTGATACAGGACTTGCTCTAGAGTTTAGAGGAGAGTAACTGAAACCAGTTCACGTAGCTATGTGGAAAAAGAGGCACTAAACCAGACTTTTTTTAAACAAGGTTACAGGTTCGGTTGCTGCAGCCGCGTGCTAATGTGTGTTTAAGTTCTTCAGTGAATTCCTCACATTTCATTTGGCACTAAAAGTTTCATTAAGAAGCTGGAATCATGCAGTAAATTTAAAAAACAAATACAACAGCTAACCAAGTCTTATCACAGTGTCACAGAAGCAGATACCAATCACATGTGCTACAAGGGGTTGACTCAACAGATTCTTGGTGCTTAATGCTGTTAGCGAGGATCTGAATGAAATCAAAATTGATCACAGTTGAGGACTGCACATTCAACATAGGTTGAAGAAGTTGTTAATGAAGAAGATAAGGTGATTAGGTAACAGCAGAGGTGTCTGAGTTGCTTAGCATGCTGCATGCCAGCAAACTGCTGTGGCAATCCTAGAATCCTCCATGTAGGGCTGAAAGACATTGTCTGTTATAACAAGATGAAGGACTCAGCTCGGAAGAGGATGACTCGTAGACATCTGCAGCTCTGTAGGCACTCAGCTGGAGTAGGAGCTGCTGTCAAAAGAGCTCTGTAGATTTTGAAGATAAGTAGGACAATATCAAGGGAGATTACAGTGAGATGATTTTACCATTGTGAAGCTGTGTTTGTATGTAGGTTGGAGGATAGAAAGAAGAGTGGAGAACAATCCAGAAAGGGCCACAAGTATATTCATGGCAAGGAGCAAAATCTTAGAACGAAAAGTCAGCGTTATCAGTGTGTCAGTAGCTTTCTTTCAGACAGAGGTGTCTGCTGGTTTTCAGGCTAGCAAACAAATCCAGAGCGACATTTGAAAGGTGGAAGTAGAGGCTGAATATATCCAGTACTTCAGAATAGGTATAGACTTTGCAAATGAATGATAGTTAATCAGTACAGCAATTTAATGCTGCAAGTGTCTTAAGATTGGCTGAACTTATGATTACCTCCTCTCCTACCCCTCAGGTGTTTCTTCTGGTTCACTTGGGTTAGCTAGTTCAGTAGAGGAAAGCAGAAGGTTTGGTTAGATAGCAACCCTCTGTGGGAATGCATCAACTTTGATGTTTTTTGGAAGAAAAATCATTGGTAGCTAGTATAGGTGAAGGGAATGCTGCAGTAGTAGGAGCAGGAAGAAAAACATTCCCAAGGCAAGGATAGCCTCTGCCCAGTCAACATTAAAAGCTGGTGCTTTATTGGTGGATCTGATCCTTTACTATTTCTGTATGTATTTATGAACATAAGCTTTTGCCTCTTTAAAATGTCGGCTGTTTTTGCCCTTCTGGTCCATGTATTGATTAACTCTTCTCTGTACCAGGTATTCCTTGTTTGCAGTAGTTAATCACCAGGGAACCTTGGAGAGCGGGCACTATACCAGCTTCATCCGGCAGCACAAGGACCAGTGGTTCAAGTGTGATGATGCCATTATCACCAAGGCTAGCATTAAGGATGTACTAGACAGTGAAGGGTAAGTGAACTGTGTGCAGTTTGTGGTGCCACAGTATAAGAAGGACATAAAGCTCTCAGCCCAAAGGAATTGGACTCGATCCTTCCAACTCTGTGATTTGATGATCTGAGGGAGCCACTGGGGTTTGGGATATATTTCAAGAATAAGGTTAACTTTATTTCATTTTGGCATTTCCAACCGTGGGCTTGCTATAGGAAAGATGAGCCTGTTTGGGTTTTGTTTTAATTATTCATGACATTTATGTTAATTCCTGCAGGCACAGATGTTCGGTTTGCAATTTTTTAGGCAGATTTTCCTATTTTTTCCTTTTTCTGAACTTCGATTGGGGAGTAAAGAAAAAGAAAAGAAAAAAAGGAAATGTCTCCTGCGATATCTGAATTTTGTTTTGGTCAAATCATTTAGTGCTGACTTATGCTTTGAGGTCAGCAGGAGAAATAAGTTTATATTCACTGAATGATGATGGGCTAGCTTTGTCCCTGGGACGGGGTATGACTCTAGAAGGAACTGCCGGAGGCAGTGAGAAGAGAATCTGCAGCACCAGCACTTCTGGCTCATTGAGAACTGGTTTGATCTGATCAGCTTTCCCTGGTTCAGATTAGGGTTGACCCTGAGTACACCTGCACTGTGCAAGGGAAGCACTGGATGCAGAGCAGTGCTAATGGGAGAGTCCACAAATTGCCTTGAAGCACTTCAGCTGAGCTGTGTGGTGAACCTGTCAGTGTCTGGTGTGCAAAGGGAGCCCTGTGCTGGGCGTGCTTCCTGCTAGCACACCTGCTTGAGGGCTGGGTTCTGTTACCTGGTGGCACACAGAGTAATTAAGGACGGGAAGAATTCCATGCTGCTGAAACACCAGGTTTGAGTACAGATTGAGACACAGATAAGTCCTGTTTGGTTGGGACACGTGAGTTCTTTCTGTTTACCAGAGTAAATGGCAGACAGTTTGTGGTAGTCTGATGTCTGGTATTCTGGTTATGGGAGGCTGAAGCAGCAGTTGCATCTTGAAGCACTGCAGTAATATTTTGTGCCGTGATGTGTTATGTGGATGAGCATCTGTCTGGGCATCACCACTGCCCCATCCTCCAGAGCTTCCAGGTTCCAAGCAGGTGCACAGCACGAGGGTTGACTGGCAGGCAGATGTTCCCTTTCCTGAGTCACTGGTAAAATCGTTGCTGGTGCTTCCCTCCTCCTCCTCCTCCTCCATGATTGCTGCGGGGAGCTGCCATATCCCTGCAATTGCTTCACATTGCAAAGAATAACAGCATTAATAGCTCTCTTTTTTTTTTTTTACAGTCGCATCAGTGGAAGTGGGGATGTGCTACAGTGCACAGCACAAAGCTCAAACTATACCTCTGCTTTCTTGCAGATATTTGCTGTTCTATCACAAACAGTTCCTGGAGTATGAATAGCCTTATCCAGCAGCTTGTCAGATACAAACAAGGAAGAAAATAAGCAAGCCTTCTGAATCGACACACAAACCTACCTGAAATGAAAAGACCCATTACAAAACAACTAGCACTGAGCTGTAACAGGACCTACTTGACACTGGCTCCAAGCCTGGCGGAGTGAGAAATGAACAATGTCCAACGCGTATGCGGTCCCGCAAGGACAGGAAGGGGGAAAGGAGGCTGCAGTCAGTCACTTATCAGAGGAAATATCACATGAAAGGAATGCTCTGGGTGGGGGAAATGGGAGCAGAGGAGTCCGGGCACTGGTACATCTCCTATTTTCCTCCAAAACGTGTGTGGGAAGGCAAGGGGGTGTACTCTCATCTCCATAAAGCATCTTCTCCATTGGTGCTTCAGTTCCGACGACCAATCATATAACAGTTAAAATTAAAAATCCAAGCCCATTTTTTATGCATATGGATCTGAAAGCAGTGGAGTGGAGGAGGAGGGAATGACACAACTAAAGGACTTTGCAAGTATCTTTTTATTTGTGAATTTTAGTTATTAAATAAATACAGTATGAAACTATTAGGCTCTTTTTTTTCCACCGACAAAAGAAATCCTGAATTGTGGAACTGAAGCTGCAGTACAGTCAGGTTTCCAGGCATGCCTGCTCATACAGGTAATGTTCAATGCCATCGGACTGCTCATCCAAAGCATCAGCACAGATTCATTTCTGTTTGAGCCCTTTTTTTGTTTTGTTTTCTATAAATAGCTATTTTCTTAATTTTTTTTTTCCTTTTATTCCTTTTTTTTTTTTCCCACACGAATGAAATTCATAAATGCAACCATCAGTAAAAATGACCGAATTGGTGTGTTTGTACTGTAAGTGGTCTTGGTCCTTTTTTTAACACTTTGTGGGTGTTTGACTTGCTCGGAATTGCTTGTTCTGTTATTGCTGGGTTTGGTTGATGCTTTTTTGTTTTTGTTTTTGTTTTTTTCCTCTCCCTGTTGCTTTCCAAAGGCGTTTATCTGTGTGATACTTGAAAGAACCTCGGTACTGACAAATGTACCATCTGTTGGAAATGGCTGCTGCTGGGGGCAGCAGCGAGCGATGGATCTGCTGCTATTGAGCACTTCTGCAGTGCACTGGGTTTTTAAGTAAACAACACGTTTTGCTGGTATGTGCTAGGCTGGTATTGGTTCCTTGTATCCTCCCACGTGTATTAACTCCTCGCCTGCTCTTCTCGTTGCAGCCTCCCTGTCTGTGCCCTTAGCTCGCAGCAGCTGGTGCACCAGCTTGCTTTTGCTTTGTCACAAATGCAGTTCTGTTCCCTTTTCTCTCCCGTTTGGAGCAGCTCGTCGGCCCGTCTGGATAGCAGCAGTGTGCTCTGCCTTGCTCCCAGGAGGCCGGGCTGCGGATTGAATTGCAGCCCATGAGAGAGAAACCATTCAGACCACAGAGCTTAAAAGAGAAAAAAAAAAAAAAAAAAAAAGGCATTGCTCTGCCTGCCTTATGGAGCCTGGAAGGAGCTGTATTGAGGGGTCAGGCAGCGATGGTTGCGCTGCTTTCATAACCCATCTCTCCCCATCATCATCGTGCTCAGAATGATGTTCAGTGCAAGACGTAACCTGGGCGTGCTCGTCACGGATGAAAGATGGCTGGAGAAATGCAGACGAGTGGTGCAAGCTGCACAACACTCCCTCCCTGTGTCCGTGCCGGAGCTGGGCACAGCACCGTGCAGATGCCTTTTAATAATGCAGCAGGCTTGCAGGGGGAGGCGAGGAGCGGCCGCTCATTATTCCCGTGGCTGCTGCTGGAGGAGCAGTGCCACCGCGCGGCAGTGCGGGGCCTCAGTGCTGCTTCCTCCGTTGTGCTGGGGCTCACGGGAACCCTTCATCCACCCTTCAGAAGCAGATAGTGTAGGGACGAGGCCAGCTCTCTGAACCAGCCTCACTTTTTGGTTTGCTTTTTCACCCCGCTCCCCTCAGCTGTTGAGAGCTCTGTGCCAGCACAGGTGGCTTTCAGTGGGAGATGGGGAGCGATGGAGGTTTCAGGGCTCTGTTTTGGTTTCTGTATTAAATGCTGCTCTCTCTCCCCAAGGCCTCACCTGGGTTGTACCTTTCTGCTTGCAGCAGTAAATCAGCACAGGTTGCTGGAGAAGCTGACAGCATTTTCCTCCTGGATAAAAACGGAACAACATCCGCTGCTGTACGAGCAGCACAGCCCCTCCTTATGGCTCTCCCAAATGCAGCCTCTGCCTCACGTACCCTGGGGCAGCCACGCAGCTCGTGCTCAGGGCTTACTCACTACAGGACAGGGAGCTTTCTCTTTGCAGAGCTCTGAATGTCACCTTTAGGGAGACACAGGCTGTGTGGCACTGTGCCCCCCCAAGCACTGCCTGCTGGCCCAGCTCAGGGCTGAGTGCTCTGTGCTGCAGTGTGGTTTTGTATCAGCATAGAAAGCTCGCTGTGTTACAGCCGAGCATTGGAAGAAGTGAGTGAAAGCAGAGATGGGTGCTGTGATGTGGGCTAATGCTGACGTGTCTCTCTGCTCACGCAGCAGTGCAGCACAAAGCTGGCAGTGACCTGCCTGGCAGTGGGATGTGTTCTTGTTGCTCAGCTGCTGCAGGTACAGCTTTCCTTGCTGGTGGTACCTAATGAGAGCTGGAGCAAGTGACGTGAGCTGGTTGATCCCGACCCCCCCATGGGATGCTCTGGCTCAAAGTCAGTGCCTGTCATTCCCAATTCATGCCAGGGTTTAACTGCTGGCCCCACTTACAGTGCCCTGCTCATAGAGGGATGCTGCCAGTGCCTGTGAATTTAATGGCAATCCGCTGATTTCTCCAAATTCTCCAGCTGGATCTGCTTCATCTAGAAGCCTGCATATTATTCTTACTGCTGGTTTGACCAAGTTGCTTGCTCACTGTTACCTTTTCTGATAACCGTATTTATATTCCTAGGTGGGGAGGCCACGTCTGATGGTGAGGAATGTTCCCCTCCTGCTTATCAGGGCTGGAAGGAAGGATCTGGCCCTGGGTGTGTGTGTGTGCCCCAATTCCTGGGGGCACAGATGGCTCAGGGGCTGCTGCCCTCATCCATGGAGCCATGGGGGGCAGGGCAGGGGGCCAGGCACCAGCTGAAAGAAGGGAAGTAGAGGTGGTGCAGAGTCTGAGCAGTGTCCAGTGGGGGGCAGGGAACTCTCCACGAGTGAGGGCTGAGGGGCTTTGGGTCAGTGAAAGGGACGTGGGGACCGATGGAGGGCATAGCAGGAGCTGAGACTGAGTGCTAATGCAGGCAGAAGTGCTGTGCAAGGTCAGAGGGGGTGGGGGCCACTGCAGGCATTAGTTGGAACAGAAAAAGGCTGAAGGACTGAGGAGGGGGGGGAGGAGTTAGAGTGACCAAGGAAGAATTGAGGATGGTTAAGAGCTGAGGGCACAGGGGTTGCTGGGAGGCCGAGGTGGATGTGTGGCTGTGGAAGCACCACGTCCAGCAGGGTGGGAGGACCAGGCTGTAAATGCAGCACCACATGAATCTCAGCCCATGCTCAGAAAGGAGAAGACTGCGAAGTGCCACACTGATTCCTGGAGCTGGACTCAAAGCTTTGCCCTGCTTACCAGGCACGAGGCAAAGATGGGGGCTGTCACTGTGTCTTCAGCCTCACTTTACTCCTTCCAGTCCCAGCGGGTTTCTGGCAGCCTGTGTGCTCTGTCACAGCTCCAGCTGTGCCATGCTGCCTTAGCCTGAAAGAAGCACGTGGTGGGGCGGGGAGGGGCACTGTTAGGTGTTTCTGCTCATGGTTTCTCCAGCTCTTTATTTTCCCGTCACCGATTTGTGCATCTGCTGGCAGCCACGGGTATTCTTTCAAGGCTCAAGCTGTGGTCTGAGAAACTCGAGGCCGTCATCTCTTGGCAGTGATTCCTCACCAAGCAAAAGCCCTGCACTCTCCTTTAGTGAGAACTTCAAGTGACGCATGGAAGCCACGCTTTCCCATAGCAGCTTTCCAGCACCAGCGGTGCCAGCTCTGTCAGGCAGCCCCCCCAGCAGCACACCACAACTCAGAGCACTTCGCAAACAGCTCAGCCCAGGATGGCTTTTCACATCAGAGCTGCATTCCAGCAGTGTTGCCTGTGCCCAGCACAGCTCTGTCCGTGAGGAAAGCTCTGTTAAAGGTGGAAGGTGCTCCTGAGAGCGTGGCAGTGGTGTTCAGCAGACTCTGCAACTCCTGTGGGTGTGTGTGGGGGCTGCTGGTGTCGCACCAGGACAGCCGGGCATGGGGTGCTCATCACGGCATCAGTTCCCTTGGCAGAAGCAAAGCAGTGCTGATGGAGGAGCCGGGATGAGCAGCCCCCGTGGGATCTCAGCTCCAACCACCGGGACTCGTGGAGGTGCCTGCAGAGGTCAGGGCTGGAGGATGGAGTCACTGCTAAGTGGGAATTTGGAATTTGGGTGAGTGGAAGAGAACAGTCTGCAGCCCTCGTGCAGAGGCTGTGCTTTGTCCGCCCGTCCTGGTGGAAGTTGGGACTGGGGACAGAGAAGCAGCTGCGGTGCAGCAGCACAGGGAGCAGCCCTCCTTCCTGACCCCGTGCTCCCCACGGTCACACCATGGGCGTCTTCTCTTGCGCAGGGGAGCATATGATTTTGAAGTGGCCGTCGTTGGGGTTGGGGATCACCCCCGTGCTGCATATCCCGGTGTGAGAGGCAGCAGCTCGTTCCCCTGCGTGGCAGGAGGGGCTGTGGCACGGTTTGGTCTCCTGCACAGCGGAGCCGTGGCTGGGGAAGCAGAAGCCGCAGGTTTCCACCGGCTCCGAGGCTTTGTTGCCGGCGGATCCCTCGGCGACGCTGCCCGCTTCCACCAGGTGATCTGCAGAGAGAGACGAGGGGTGCTGTGCAGGGCTGCACTGCGAGGAGGCTGCAGCACACTGCAGTGCAGAGTGTAACTGCATGCACGGCTGCTGTGCTTGAAATGCATCGCCCAGTGTGTGCCTGCTGCCCCGGGAGAGGAGGGGTAAATGGGAAAGAGCCTTGGGCAGGAAGGCTGTGGGTCTGGGGCCAAAGCAGAGTTCGGGGTGAGCTGTCATTTCATTAAGTGCTTCTTTTGCACTGCGCTGTGGTGCGGTGCTGTGCAAGGCACGTGGGCTGCTGGGCACTCCATGGGCTGGCAAAGGGCTCTGCTCTCTTATCTGAGTTCTTCCAAGCAAGGTTGAGCTCAGGGTATTGGAAATCGTACGGTTTTCGTCTCTCAGCTGCTCTCAGACATGAAGGCTGAACACCACGGCATCCTCAAAGTCCTGCTCCTTCCCAGGCTGTGCAGCCCATTGCCGGGCTTGTTCCCTCCCAGCCCTGCGCACAGGGTGGCTCTGCTTTCAGGTGCCAGCCCCTCCCTGGCTGCCCATCCTCTCCCAGTGCCCCCAGCACTCACCCTTGGCGGGGTCCTCCCGGCAGTGGCAGGTCCCTGTGCTGGCCTGGCAGGAGCCCACCTCCCCCTTCCTCCGCAGGTGTGTCCAGCCCAGCACCAGGGAGCAGACGAGGGCACAGAGGCAGAGCCCCAGCAGCAGGTACACCACCAGCCACGGCTCCTGCTCCACGCACACCTTCTGCTCCAGAGCGGCTGCAGGAGGTGACGCTGAGACCAGGGCAGCTGGGGGGGAGTGGCTGGCGAGCAGGGACCCTGCGGGGCAGCAGAGAGCATGGTGGGACACAGAGCAGAGTGCCCCGAGCTGTGAGTGCCCCATCCCTGAAGGTTCCCTGAGGCCGTGGATGGGCCCCGGGCAGCCTGAGCTGGGGGGAGCGAGCAGCCCATGGTAGGAGTGGGGCTGGGGGGGCTGCGAGGTCCCTTCCAACCCAACTGTTCTTTTTAAGCACCACCTTTCCAACCCAAGTCATCCTATGATTCAAAGACCACACCCCGTGCCAGAACCAAGGAGCTGTGCTTGCTGCCTCTTGCTGAGCTTCCATCCCATAACCTCGCACCTCTTCCACCCCTCCTCCCCCCAGCTTACCTCCACATGCTGCATCGCATTGCTTGGGGTGCTGCCCGCACACCATGCTGCAGCTGATGCATTTTTTCACCAGCTCATCGTAGTAGAAGCCAGCTCTCCTGTTGCAGACAGCAGACTCTGCAGGAAGAGAAGGAGGGGAGCAGAGCTCACTGAGCACGTCCATGGCCCCTGGGGGGGGATAGGGCTGTGCACAGGGGTGTGGTGTGCTCTGCTCCCCCTCCCTATCCCCCCCCACACGGAGCTCACAGTGCAGCCCTGCACACCTCCTCCTTGAACCATTACTGGCGCGTCCCTTCTGCAGGTGACAGCTGTGGGTGATTGGTGTTTATGCAGCTCCAGGAAGGCTCCATCAGACCTCAGGAAGGAGTACTGCAGGGATGTCACAGAACTGGGATTGGAAGTGCCCTATCCCCCCAACTCCTGCCCTCTGGATGTCAGTCAGCACTGATCAGATCCCTCTCAGCCTTCCCCAGGTGCACAGCCCTGGGGCTCTCAGCCTTTCCCCATCAGGGCGTGCTCCAGGCCCCCCCAGCTCTGCAGCCCTCCACGGGGCTCTCTCCAACCGTTCCCTGTCTGCCTGGGGTCGGGGAGCTCAGCACTGGGCTCCAGATGTGGCCTCCCCAGGGTGGAGCGGAGGGGAGGAGCACCTCCCTCACCTCCTGGCCTCACTGTGCAATGCACCCCAGGATCCCATGGACCTTCAGGGCCACCAGGGCGCCGTTCTGGCCCCCATTGAACCTCACGTGGTTCCTCTCTGCACACGACGACACGGACAGCTCAAAGCTGTTCCCAGATCCCACTGCTGCGTTCCCCGGCGCTTTGGGGCTGCATTGTGGTGCCCCACTCACCGCACAGCGCCATGCACCTCCACACGGCCGAGCGCCCGCACATGAGGCTGCAGGGCATGCACTGGCAGAGGAGGCTGTCCCAGTACTGCTGGATGGTGCAGTTGTTCACGGTGACTCTTCCCATGCACGTCCTATCCATGGCTGTGAGAGGTGAGGGATCCGAGTGCGGGGTCAGCGCACCCTACGCCGGGATCTGTGCAGGGAGATAGGGGCAGTGACCACCGGTACCCACTGCTGTGTCAGCCTGAGTGAGTCTAGAACGTTCTGAATTCCTCTGTGAGCCCGGGGCTGCAGTAATTTCTGCCATCTCACTTCGATGTGGCAGCATCATACCGAAACCCGGTTCTGATGCGTCGCATTTTCCTAAGCAGCACAGAGAGCAGTGTCCCTCGGGACAGCTCTCAGCAGCACACGGGGGCCCCGAAAGTGGGAGCACTTCTGTCGTTCCCCTCTCCGTGGCTGTGCGTGGGGCTGAGGACAGCGAAGGGCTGCGATGCTGATGGGGGGGAATTGCTGGGAGCCCTGAGCAGAGGAAAAGCCCGGGACAAGCGAGAACGTATGGGACGATCTCGCTGGGGAGGGTTTCACTCTTAGCAGCCGTTCACTGATGTGGGCGCCCGCATCCCTCTGCGGAGCTGCAGCTGTTTCCTGTGGGTCGGCTGCCCTGGATGTGGGGGAGCTGAAATGTTGGAGGCTCATTGACACGCGGTGCTGAAATCTGTGCAGTACCTCGGCCAGGAGGGTTCCCACGGATGGAGTGAGCTGAGTGCCGTCCTGCGAAGCCGGGCCGTGCATCCCCCTGCGCCCACCACAGGGTCATAATACCCAACCTCCATCCAAAGCCTCGTGCGACAGCCCCAGCCCCACAGCACCGGCCATCCCTGCTGCCCCATGGCATGCTCTGCTCCCTGCCACCCTCTGCAAACACAGCCCCCAGCCCGGCAGCCCCATAGCCCCGAGCGGCCCCATGTGGGGGTAACTCACCTTCAGCTCTCCCACAGCACCTACTGTCCCCCGGCTGCTGCCATCGCTCCCGGCCCCACACACTGCTCTGCAGGTTTATAATTAGAGGTACATTTGATTAATGCCTGGGCCATGCGTTTCCTGGGGCTTCCCCTTATCCCTTCGATGCAAATTGGCCACGCTCACGGCGCGGTGCATTGGCTCCTGGGGCTGCTGGGGGCTCGGGGACGCGAGGGAGGGACTGTCACCAGGCACAGGATGGGGATGTCCTGGTCCGTCCCTGCAGCGGGGAGAGGTGTCATAGGGTGTACAGCTCTGCAGCCCCGGCATCGCCCGCCTCCATGGGAGCTCTTCACCCGAGGGAACAATGCAGGGCTGCATCAGGGGAGGGCCGGGTGTGGGTAGGGGGAGACTGTGCCAGAGGGTGGTGGGCTCAGCCCCACACTGCTGGAGCTCAGGGGGCATTGGGGCAGCGCTCTCAGACATGGGGTTTGGCTTTGGCTGGTGCTGTGTGGGGCAGGAGCTGGACTCGATGATCCGTGTGGGTCGCTTCCAACTCGGGATGCTGCTGTTCTTCTGCTGAGAGCTGGAGCGGCAGCACAGTGCGGGGTGCCGGTGGGGAACAGCCATGCCCCCTCACCGGGGGTACCACCACGCTCCGTGGGGTCGCTCTTTTCCCCTTTTTCTTTTGATTTCTGTCAGTTTCTCCCCGTCTCCCTCAGCACTGCGGCACGCGGCGGTGACTCAGCTCAGCCCGGGGGACGGTTCTGCAGAAGCAGCTGGAGGGGAAGGAAGGAGCGATAGCTGCTGCTTTCTATAAACATCAGCGGGGCAGCAGCAAGGGTTTTCCATTCAGCGCAAAAACTGCTGCCCTGTGCCAGCGGGGGCTGCGAGCTGCTGGGGCTGGTGCAGGTGGGATGGATTTCATCACCCATAGATCAGGGAACAGCTCTGCTGGGAGCATCCCCTGCCAGGACGAGCATCCCTGGGGAACTCCCTGCTGCAGGAGCTCCCATGGATCTACAGCTCTGACTCCAAAGCAAAATCTCTGTCGATGGGCTGCGTTCCCAGCCCTGGGACATCAGAGGTGAACCTGCTCGGAGGGCAGAGCAGCCCACAGTGATGCTGCAGCAGGGAAACTGCACACGTGTCACAGCTCTGCACGTGAGGCTGATGCGAAGGGTTACGGTCAGGGTGAGAGCTGTAGGAGGGAAGCAGAGCCAGGAGGGCAGAGGCACAGCTGGGAGAGGGCGTCTGCGTGGCTGAAATGCTGCTATGGGATTCTGGGGAGGAAAACGTGCCCTTTGCTCCACATTGCTGGTGGTTGTCTGTGCTGCAGCCTCAGCCCACGAGCTCGGTGCTCCAGGAGCCCACGTGTTGCCCACCTGCAGGGCTGGCAGCAGAGGAAAATACGATGTCAGCATTGTGAGTGTGGTAGAGCTGGGCCTGGAGCTACAGCCACATCTCTGCAGCTCTCAGGGCTCTGCAGGAGAAACCTGCCTCTGCAAATAGCAGTGGGACACTTGCAGTTTCTACTCTGTGTGCCCTCAAGAGGGAAGTGAGAAGCACTTGGGGGTGGTTTGTCCCTCCTCACTGAGCAGAGAGGAAGACTCTGCGAGCTCAGCTTTAAATCCCTCAGCTCGTGCCGTGACTGAGATCTCGTCCCCTGGTCGGGCACCTCCGAGCATCACCATCCCTCCAGAGGCCTCTGAGGTTGGCACATGGCTCTCACTGCCCAACACCACACTGCCTAGAGCAGCTTTCCTGGGTTGGTTTGCTCAGGACTCACTGCATTCCCTGTGCTCGGCTGGACCTTGCTCAAGGCATTTGCTTGCACACGTGCACCCTGTGAGACCCAAAAAAGGGGCTGTGGTTGGAGTGGAGGGGAAGGCGAAGAGGAGACGTCTGTGCTCGAAACTGAGCAGAGCACAGATGGAGGTCTCGTTTCTTGCACGCTGGTTCCCTGCACACGCCGCTCCGCACCTGGAGGTGGCAGCCGCGCTTCGCTCGGTTCCGCGGCCACAATCGAAGTGGGGGGCTCTGCTGCCCACGTGCAGTGGGCGTTGCACCGCGGCCTCATCCTGCGTGGGGGCATCGCCCTAAGGATGCTCGGAGCCCACCCGTGTCCCCGTGCCGTGGGGGTCCGACCGCGCGGCAGCTGTGCTGAGTGCCCACAACGTGGCACCATCCCAGGGTGAAGGAGCCTCGCCAAAACCAAAGTGTTACTGAAAATTGGGCTGGCTCCCCAAATCTGGCTCCTGCTGGGGAAGGGTGCCCTGTCCCGGAGCTGCCACAGAAGCGCTGTGATGTGTGCCAGGACCAAAGCACTATGATGTGTGCAGCATTTTCACGAGCAAATCCCCACTGTCGCCACATCCCAGCACACAGAGGGTCCCATCCCGACGGCCCCAGAGAAGGGCTGTTCCCAGCACTGGGCTGAGGGTGTTGCAGGAGGAGCAGTGCTTCTTGCAGGAGCAGGCTTGCAGGATGCCGAGTTAATGCAGTTAATTTTTAATGCTGAAAAACCCTGGGGAAATTCCACGGGGCTGGAGGGAGGCCAGCAGGAGCCGAGTGGGTAAAGGGGATGAAAGGACCGACCCTGGAATTACAGAGCAGGTAGAGCTGATGGCGGTCCCAGGGCTGGGTAATTGGGGGCAGTGTCAGCCCAAAATTAGAAGCTAAAAATATAATTAAGGTCGTTAGCTTGGTTTCATGGATGGCAGCGCCTGTCAAGTAAGGCGGCTCCGGGTTTGGCACGGCTCTGGGCTGCCGGGTAGCGCTAATTGCGTGCTGCATTACGACTGTCTGCAGCACAGCCCATTGACGGCCAGGTGATGCTTCCCTTTGTGAAAGCTGCACGACGTNTCTGCTCTGCCCGGGAGCCCGGCCAAAATCTGGGGGGAACAGCAGAGCTGTATTTTCCCCACTGAAGGCAGGAAGCAGCTGTGGGATATGGTCCCGCATGGCCCGGCTGGGAGCATGGATAACCACTGACCCAATTTTAGGAGGAGGGTATGAACTCGCACTCACTGGATGAGTGGAAATCCTTGCTTGAGTGGGACGTGATTTAAACCATGCATGCATGGGTGCATCCTACAAAGCAGGGGCTGTGCGGGACCCTTCCAGCCCTGCTCTTGGCTGCAGCAGCAGCTGAGCACTGTGTTTCTCCCCGAGGTTAACGTGGGTCCTTTGGCTTTCGCAGTGGGAAGGCAGAGTGCAGTCTCCGAGGCACCTGGGGGCTTTGTTCCACCCACGAGGCTGTTTTCACCCACGTATGCAGGGCTTTGCACGCTGAGCCCTCCCCCCCTGCCCTGGGCATCATCCGTCCGTCTGGCTCCGCGTAATGACGCCGAGTTGGAGGTGTGGGCAGACAGGGTGCCCCGGGTCATGTATGGAGCTCTCCTGGGTGCTCCTGGGGCCACGTGTCCCATGTCCTCGTCCCACTGATGCCCTCACGGTGCATCTCCACGCAGTGATGCAGCTCTCCTCTGTGCTGGGCATGCCGGGGCCACCGAGGGCCTTTCTGGAGCAGGAGGGCTTTGTGCTGCCCATCCCAAAGCAGGACCCGCTGACTAACAGCTCCTGCTTGTTTACCTGCTGCTGGGGCTCCGCTTGGACTCGCTGACTCACGCAGCGCCTTCCCCTCCTGCCACTGCAGCTCCTGACAAATACTTTCCATTTTCCTATATTACTTTAATTGCTCTACTTTGGGAAAACTGCTCCAGACCAAATCCGGGCTGCCATGCCCCCGCCGGGTGTCCTCAGGTGGGGATGGTGGGGACATGGCACGCGTGGGAGCACTCTGTGCCATGGCCAGAACGATGATGGGGGCACGTAGGGGGAAGGCACAAGTGATGATTTGTGCACAGCCCCACTCGCCGTGCGTGGTCAAGGCAGCACAGCTGAATGCAGCCTGACAGGTTCACCGAGAGGCCCATCCCGTTCTGCGGGATTTTTGGAGAGCTGCAGCCAGCCCAGCACCAGCCCCAGCACCAGCAGCACCCGCTGCGTCCCCACAAGCTGCTGGCCCTGGCGTCAAGTCACACAGCCCAGAGCCACCATGAGTTGGGCCAGCACTGCCGGGGACGCCAACCAACCCCACACCCTATGGCGTCCGGGGAATCACAGCCCATGCAATCCCACAGGGACGCAGTGTCCCCTGTGTGACATCTGGGGACACAGCAGCCACCCCCACAGCACCCTACCCACCCTGGGGGCATCACCCCACTCATCCCCACTCCATTTGGGGCACACCAGGTGCAGGATGTGCCACGTCCCCAGTGCCACTGTGGGATGAAAGGAGGGCCTGGGGGCAGAAGAGCTTTTTGGGGACACCGTCTGTGCTCTGAGGGCTCACTGTGGTCAGTGAGGACCCACGGCGATGGCACTGAGGATGCAGACCCAGAGAGCATCCCTCCTTGCATGGCATCCCCCAGGAGCACTGCGATCTGGTGGCGGTGGCGGGAGGGAGAACGATGATTAAAGCAGCCTTTGATGAACCCAAAACTTAATAAAGCAGCGAGCCATCGCGCCGCTCTGTATTTATTGGAGGATGACGGTGCGGAGCCGGCGCGGCGGCCGAGGCCGGGTCCCACATCAAACAGTGGGGCAGCGCCGGGCGGGGGCCGACCCTCTGTGTCCCCACTTCGTTCCCTCCCCGTCCCCTTTCTGTCCCTCCGCCGTCCCCTTATCACCACTGGGGCAAACAGAGCAGTTCCCGGGGCCCCCAGGGCGGTGGCTGCACCCCTGTCCCCTGCTTTGTCCCCACTGCCGCATATTGCAGAGCCCCTCCCGCCCCCCTCATTACACACACACACACACACACGCACTGGGGTGCCCCACCCGTGCTGGGGGTGAATGGGGCGGAATTTTGGCACTGTTACTCTCTGGGTATGGCCCCGCACTCCTCTGCTCGTTGGGGTCGGGGTGCAAAGCTCGGGCGTTGCGCCGTGCAGAGATGTGCAGCCACGGGGGGGTCCTGGGCTGTGCATGGGAGGGGTCCACGCACCGCG
>VXAB01001408.1:0-24594 GCA_013399175.1 Odontophorus gujanensis
AAAAAAAAAGAAATGAAATAAAACCCTTGTTTAGCTGTTGAGATTACTAACAGTTAAAAGGGTTTAAAAGACTACTAGAAACTTGATATACATTGAAAATATCATTTTAGCTTTAGGAGCATTTTTCAAAATTTAGTATGCTTTTATGTTTGATATGAGACCTATATTATCAATAATGAATAATGCAGCATATTTTTAAAAGCATATAATGTGATCCAATTCTGCTCCCAGTAGTCTGCTGTTGAATTAATACATTTTAAAAAAAAAAAACCTTTCTCTTCAGTGTTTATGCATGAAAATTCTGTTGTTATTTCAGTGTGTGCTACTTTACTGCTTAAGGAGTGAGTTTTGCAGAAGCTAGCCATTTTGTCAAATTTTATCCAATCCATTATCTACCCAAAGCAATAAGACAGTGATTAATTCTTAACAAGAAAAACGTTAAGAAGTGAAGTGGAACTGTGAGGAACAGATAGGTTAGAATGCCTTTATACGATTTAAGCTGTGTCTTATGTGAGTCTCCATGCAAATCTCCCCAACTGGTAACTATTTGACATAGATTGATAATAATACACATAACCGCTCAGTTATGGGTTCCCTGCAGTGCAGCTAAAGCAATATCTTCTATTGAAAGAAAAAGAAGTTTTTGTTACAACTGTAAATGTTAGGGAAGCTTCGGATCTAAGAATCACTTTCTGTTACGGAAATACAGAATATTAAACATGGTCTTGGATTAATAAATGGAAGACCAATTTTACTTTCCCAACTGAAAAAGAATCTTACATTGTATTCACTCAGATTATTCCCTCAAATATGAGATTGAGATGTCTTCTAGTTTGTTCTTGCTTTCTATAGGACTGCAGTAAAGGGGAACAGAAAAACAAACAAACAAACAAACAAACAAACAGTATAATATCCCTTGAGAAACTTCTGCAAGTTTATTTTACATAATACTCTGGAAAGGCCTCAGTAAACCCTAGCTAACATTAAAATCTGTGGCTGTTCTGAACATTTTCTGTTCTGAACCCTTGAATACTGTCAAGTGTATTTTTTTTTTTTTTAATTTGAATGAGAAAACTTTTTTTCTCTGTCACTTGACTGGGCCCTAGATTTTCTTAGCTAGCAAAATTCATCAATGAGGAAAGCACATTATAATTCATTTTTTATTTTATGTGATATCCCGTTAGTTTATGGTTAAATCCAATCAGCAAGAATGAATGTCAGTTTCAAAGACATTCATTAGATTTGACAACTTTTATATTAGTGTATGTCAACTGCTCACTGGTCAAGTCAACTTGTTTCCACATAGGAACATTTGCAAAGGTTTTAAATCTTATTGCAAAGTGTCCTTTCCTTCTAAGGTGAATCACCAACTTCTGCTAATATAGTTAGAGAATTAAGATCAAATAATTTATTTAAATTTATGACAGCTAAAGTTGGGCTGCATAAGATTCATTTCCTTTTCCAATTGCTGCAATCTAACATAGCTGTTACTTTGCACAGCTGAGATACTAATACAGTATTAAATTCATCAGGTAGAGAGCCATGAAGAGGATTTTATTTTTTTTTTTATATATTTTTTTATTTCTATTTTTACCATTTTAACACATACAGTTTTCAGTTAAAAGTGCTCTTAAAAAAATGTTTTTTTAAAAAGCTTATAGTTAGCTTACCTCCTAAAAGTTGCCTGATGCACATGAAACTTTGATTAAAAAATACCAACTTCTGAAGTCGCAACACATTATTGTCTTCGCTATCTGTGAATACAGATACATATTTGTTTGTCCATTAAATAATATTACAATATGTTTTATATATTTCCTTGACACTAGCATGGGAGCAAGAACTTTCTCAGCCCTCTAAGAATTGCATATATGTATTTTTTCCTATTCTTTTTACAGTCTTGGTCAACTTTTCTGTGCAAAATAGTATCCTGGGACCCTCTCTTCCTTCATATTATTAACTATCACTACATAAAGTTTTTTGGTNCAACTTCTGCTAATATAGTTAGAGAATTAAGATCAAATAATTTATTTAAATTTATGACAGCTAAAGTTGGGCTGCATAAGATTCATTTCCTTTTCCAATTGCTGCAATCTAACATAGCTGTTACTTTGCACAGCTGAGATACTAATACAGTATTAAATTCATCAGGTAGAGAGCCATGAAGAGGATTTTATTTTTTTTTTATATATTTTTTTATTTCTATTTTTACCATTTTAACACATACAGTTTTCAGTTAAAAGTGCTCTTAAAAAAATGTTTTTTTAAAAAGCTTATAGTTAGCTTACCTCCTAAAAGTTGCCTGATGCACATGAAACTTTGATTAAAAAATACCAACTTCTGAAGTCGCAACACATTATTGTCTTCGCTATCTGTGAATACAGATACATATTTGTTTGTCCATTAAATAATATTACAATATGTTTTATATATTTCCTTGACACTAGCATGGGAGCAAGAACTTTCTCAGCCCTCTAAGAATTGCATATATGTATTTTTTCCTATTCTTTTTACAGTCTTGGTCAACTTTTCTGTGCAAAATAGTATCCTGGGACCCTCTCTTCCTTCATATTATTAACTATCACTACATAAAGTTTTTTGGTTACATTCTAAGGAAAGATTGTCACACAAAATAAACATGATCAAGACTGAAAAATGAAATAAATAAGGTTTTTCATTTGAGACAAGTTTGTAACATTGTTGTGATTTAAAAAAAATCTTAAACTAATATATTTTTAACATATACTATTGGAAAATAGCCCTTGTTCAGCATTATCACTGAGTGGTGCAAAACTTAATTCAAAATACTGAAATATATGCTTAAATTTAAACATAATAAGATCAGGAAAACCAACCCTACATACAGTATCTAGTCATTGATAACCACAGGATCAAATCTAACCTCAGTATGGTCAGCACAACAGTGCAGCTGTAAGGTTACTGTCACATCAGATCTTTGCATAGTGCCCAATGTCATGTTGATAAGTTGGCTACAGCCCCAGAATCATACCTTTAAATCAGCAAAATTGTCCTGTAATGTCACTGAGAGATGTACATCAATATGTCCTGCTTTCCCTAATGACCAATCTTCCGGCCAGATCCTTACAGAGATTTTATTAAGTAATCACGGTGTGTTTTGTAAGCAGAATTGAACATTCGCTGGCTGAAATTGTTTTTTTTCCCTCTGTTAATTCCATAGAAATTCTTTATATTACTGCAATACTTGAGCAGGTGCTGTAGATGAAGTTAGCAAATAAAGTTCTTGAGTCATTAGTCAGCTAAATGCAGCATAACAATACAAGTAAATGTAGAAATATACCGTGTAACTAACCAAGCATAAAATAATTTGATTTGCATCTAGGAAACTATCCACCTGATAAAGTATTTTGGCTATATCTGCAATGGACTATTGATGACTTATTCACACAGTGAGCAAGCTTCCCTATGCCCACTAGGAAAAGCTGAATTGTTCATTGCTATTCAACTGAAAATGGCTGAAAACCAGTCAATGATTATTAAAGCGGTACATTTCAAGCTACTGCCATGAAAAATGCCTGAAAACAAGCAAATATAGCTATGCATTCAAAAGATTAAATTAAATAGTTCAGTATTATATTTCTGCATTCCATTCTTCTCTCTCATCTTTAATTCTGACATGTTGCAGACATTAAAAGACTTTGTATATAAAAAAGGAGTGATGGCTGAAGAGAAGTTGGCTGAGGTACAAAATAGCCATACAGATTTAAGAAAAAATAAAAGATAGTTTAATCTAGCAACCTGATCATGGTTTGATAATGGTTTCAGAAATAAAAATATACCTAATGAGTATGTTTGTACATAAACTGTATTTTTTTCCCATTCTGTAGTGTGCCATAGAAGGGAGAAAAAAAAAAAGAAAAAAAAATGAATTCCTTGGTCACGAAAATAGCCTGACTAGTAGAGCCAGCAGTTAAAACCAGAAATATATGTGCACATTTCATATAAGCTTACGCTTAAGGTACATATCTGACTTCACTGCTACCACATCTTTGAGCCAGAGGCCAGTTTTGATTCCTTCATTCATCAGCATCTGAACTGAGACTGTCAACAATGGATTTCAAACTGCACAAATTGTGGAAACCATTTTAAAATACTGGCATTCAAAACATTCCCCCAAACCACAAACTGCTATTGAAAGTAACTTAATGGAAAAGCAAACAAGTTTGGTCTTCATTCCACTGCAGGATACTTCATGCATATGACTATCAAAGTATAAAATTCTATTACATAAAAGATAAAAATATCTATTCTAAGCAGAGCCAAAGATGTTATAGCAAGGACTTGAAAATAGTTAGCAACAAATTCAGTTGAAAATACAAAATAAATCTTCAGTAGAAAATGTTGATTCATCAAAACTGAAATCTTAACTACGTTATATCCGGTAAAAACTTTCCTGGTTTTCTTGCAGCTGTTCTTCTCAGTTTGCAGGTGAAAAAGGATTCTCTATTGCTGCAAGGCAATGTCACAGCATGGACTGCAGACAAATGTTTAAATCTTCTAATATTCTAAAAAACACAGAATGAGTCATTTCCATGTAGCAGAGGATTAAAAATCTCTAGAAAATTCCCCCTACACTTCAACATAGTGTCTAGGATAAAAATATGAGACAAAAGTTACACAGCTTTCAGTTTAACATTTCCAAAATGGAATTCTTCAAATCAATAGTATTAAAAATACTAGAAATATGTATGTATACATTTATGCACACAAAAATGTATGTACACAGTCGTATCTGAAAAGTGATTAGAAGTTTATGTTGATGCATTTAATGAACTATGAGCAAGAGAGATAGAAAGACAACAATAGACAACACATCTTTTGCCTTTCTTTCACACTCTTTTGATTAGAAAATAAGGCCAGAAATTTTCATAGTTCTTTGATACACTGATAAATACTATATGCCCTCTAATATGAAAAGCCAAGGTCTATTTTTATAAACAACTCACATCTCTTCTTTGTGGGCCAGGTAGAGTGTTTGCACACAGTAACAAATTATAAATTATGCAGGGATAATGATACAAGAACTCAGGAAGGACTTTAAAAACTTACTGTCTGCAAGGTGCACCTGTGCTTCTTTACTTATTAATATGCATTTCTTTGTTTTTGCACTTATGTATAGAACACTGAAAAGGGCAGATTGGGAGAGGATATTTTTTGAAGACACTATCAGTAAAAGATACAAAAAAAGAAAAAAAAAAAACCAACAGATAAAGTTTTCAAAAACAACTGCAAAATCAAATCTTCAAACAAAGCATTGCAAACCCAGAATTGAAAGTGGAAGAAGTCCCTACAGTTATACTCTGGCATCTGCTGAAAAGTTCTGAGTACACCTTGCATTTGCAAAATGGAATGATGAGATTCCTGCATCCGAAATAGTTTATACCTTACCTGCATTTTTATCCATTTAGCAAAGGCAGAGTGATTGTTTTAAGAAGGGACTCCTGCTTCTATACTTGGGTGGTTAGCAGCAACAACTTGGCATAATTTATAGATGTTGTTGATATGGGGAGGTAAAAGTCATCTTCCTTAGAGCTTAGGAGCTTTTGTTAGTTTTTGATAAAAGCTAAATCTGTTCACAGTGAAGGGTTATGGAAATAAGGGCGAAAATGTTTAAAAAAGGGAACACATTTTCTTTTGTACATATAAGCCTTCATCCTGCCCAAAGAACTGCAAAGTGTTACAAGTGAAAGGTAAAATGTGTTGAACACAAGAGCCTGACTCTGCACTAATGAAACTGCCATGCTGCTGAATTACTTTTGCCTAGGAATACTCTTTTGGGCACTGTAAAAATTATAAATGAGAACAGCAGCAGAAGCAATACATATACAGGGAACTCAGCTCTGACATGCTGAGGATGGCATATAATCATGGCTTACTGAACACCCTGAGTCTCTGCCTACAGTTCTACATACTTTCTGGCCATGTGAAGAAGAAAGGAGCTAGTGAACTAAGGACTCTGAGAGCACAGGGTGCACAGAGCAATACTCAGGGCTTCCCTTTGTCAAAATTTATCACATAGAAATGGTGCAGACCAATATTAAACTGCTTGTGAAATGAAAGAAATTCCAGGAAAGAGTGTAGTAATGTTATGTATTAGGGTCCCAATACATTTCATTGCTGGACAGCCAAGAATGTTTTCTTTTGGTAATGACCCACAGATTTCATTTACTAGAAACTATAGTTTCCTAATTTTTCCCCACCTCATTTAATTGTAAGTTTTCTATTAAGAAAGAGACCATAAAGAACACAGAGAAACACTCTAACAAATCTTCACATGAGAAGTAAGAATATGAATTCCAAAAATCTTAAATGCTATGGACTTAAGATTCAAAACCTGTTTTCCAACACTAGAATTACATATGTTTACGTTTTAATTAGGTTGGGAGCCTCAAATGTCTACAAAAAGAACTGCCTAGATCTACAGAGCCCTGAACAGATAAAGCTTTGGTATGTATCTCAGTTCTGCCTGGGTGTGAAAACTATATATTTTCCTCTCTTTCACCATTTGAGACTAATACCTCTGACTTCTTAAACCATGCTTGCTGGGTTGAACCTCAGAGAAACTACTGGTGGAAGATGATGTACTCCCTTCTGCCCTTTCCAATTTTTACATGGTAGGTTATTCGTTAGAACGTTCACCTATGCCCTTGGAAGATCCAGTTCGAGTTTTCAGTCTGCTGTAGGGAGCCACTAAAACATCTGTTAAACAATGGACTATTTGATATTCAAAACCAGTCTTCTAAAGTTCATTTGTTGTAAAAATGTTCTGCTTATATATAATTTTTATTTTTTATTTTTTTGCAATATTTATGGAATGAAGATTGGAATCTCATTCACTCTCAGTCTAGTTTACTAATTACCACCAACCTATGACTAAATTCATCATTTCATATTGAGGAGATAGTTCTGCTTGCTCAGCATGTCTGTAGCACATCAAGATAATGGTCTTTATTAGGCATTCATATAACAAGAAATCTGAACATAAAACACCTAAGGTAGAATTTGTTTGACCAAAAAGAGGCAGCTATCTTTATTATCAAAGAGAATAGGCACTTTTAAAGGAAGACTTTTTAAGTGGTAATCTGTATTTGGTAATTTTGCCTGTGAACTGATAAGAGGATCTGCGGTGATCTGCTCAGCTGTGTTGTATATAGAAGGAAAATAACATTGCTTTTAGTACTGGTATTTGTTTATTTACTTTTTATCTAATTTTAATACCTGTATGGAAAGTTTTTCTTTGTTTCTGAATTATTTGAACTGATAAAAAAAAATAAAGCTACGTTTTCTTAGAGAAGAGAGAACAATTGATGTCACTGCCTCCCTTCCTTATTAAGATTCACATATTATTAGTGCCTGAAATGCAAGTTTTTGCTCCGTACTAGGTTTACAAATCAAGGTTTTAGCTGCAGTGGTGACCTCTATGAGGAGAGCCCAGGGCTGCCCCATGATGGATGCAGTCAGATCCAGCTTTGGCCCCAACACAGAGCATGGGGAAAACAACTCTAAAGAAGAGCAAAATGCTGCAGCTCATTCCTCATGAGGAATGAGGAAAGAAAAAGAAAAAAATATCCAGCAGACCCCAGCATCAGAGAAGAGGATGGGAAGGATTTACTCCAAGCACAAGAATGGAGATTCCCTTGCAGCCCATGTAAGACCACACTGGAGCACACATCCACATCATAGCCTGTGGAGAGACCCACACTGAAGAAAGTGAATATGGCCCGAAGGAAAATGCAGCCCATGGATAGGAGCCCATATTAGATAAGGAGAAAAGTTTGAGGGGGAGGTAGTAACAGAGAGGAGCTGTTACATACTGACCACAGCCTGGAATGTGAGGTTAAAGGTGAGCAGCTGGGAACAAAACAATGAAGTAGAGCCTGGAAGAAGGGTGTGGACTGATTGAAGGTATTTTACTTTGTTTCTCACCATCCTACTCAGATTTTCCTCGGACTTATTATCTCCAAATTTACTCTTTTGTTGTTGTTGTTGTCTGTAATGGTAATTGATAAGTGATCTCTCTATCTTCCTCTCAGCTTTTAATGTTATTTTGTCCCTGCCCCATTTAAGAGGAGGCATCTGGTAACCAGACAAAGTCAACCAACCGCACCCTGAGAAAATGCCAGAGGGAGTATCTCTGATCTCCCAAATAGGTTAACTGTTATTGTTTGAAGGATGGAGTACCAAGAAATACATGGATTTATCTGCATTATATTTTGCGTACCTTTTTTATACTATTTGGTACTGGTACAGAATTGTCTTTGTTGCAGTAGATAGCTGTTAATCAGGTCTCATTCACGGGCCCAGTCTGAGATGCAGTGCAACAAGCTCAGCATGACTGAATGGTTCTGGCAGCTTAACTGTTTCTAACCCTCTCATTACGTTGCCAGACATTCAGAGTGAAGGCCAGTCAACCATGAGCAGATGTAAACCCAAATCATAACAGTACTTAAGGCAGAAATTTGCCTCACTTTTTTTTTTGTTGTTGTTTTTTCAGAGGAACATTAATAGTTTTCCACTAACTGCAATAGCATGAGAGTACCTTATAAGCATGATTGGATACTGTGGTTGTAAGCAATCCTCCAAATGTGCATTGACAGCACAGATGAATATTTATGAGGGATGATAATAAAAAATAAGAGTAAGGTAGACACTAGAATTTGATATAACACTGTTCCTCTGAATGTTGTTCAGTGCTGTTTTCCCCCTCACTTTGACTTTTGAATTAAAAAGAAATAAAAGCAATTGTAACTGAATGTGGTTTCCCTTCTTTGCTTTCTTTCTCTGCTTGCTTGAGAGCTGAACTAAGGGGAAAATCCTATCTAAATGTGTTTATGTCTTCATAGAACTGAATTCCCAAATAACTGATAAAGTAGCTATTTAAATGCAATTGATAGGTCTGTACACTCAAGTATAAAACTTAATGACTTAACACAATTGTGAAAGAGGCCTGGCCCAGTGTCAAAATGCTTACAGCCAGATCTTTAGCTGGTGGAAATCAACAGCGCTATGTTGGATTCAGTGGAGCAATGCCAATTTTCACCAGCTGAAGCTCTAGTTCTTTATATTTACCTAAAGATTTACTATAATGTGGTTCCTTTGTCACGCTCACTGGCATATGCAGTCATGCTTAATATGGGCACTGCTGCATAAGGGATGTGCCGTGCCATTCAACGGAATCTTTAAATGAACCACCTGCAGCCCATCACTAGTTACCAATGCAGGTGAAAGTGCGGAATCCTGCAAGGACAGCTGCCCAACATTTCCTTCCCTCTGCAAAATAGATTCTAATGCATAGCATTCTGTGTTGCATTGTTGAGCTTATAGACTCACTGCACAGACAGTGCGTCCCATAATTTAACTTCTTTGGGGTACCCGGAGCAGATGAAGGGTGTGATATAAAACCAAATCGTCTTCTATTCTGTTTGTGGAGATTTGAGTTATACTTGACAGTAAAATATGTTTTTATGCCTTCAGACTAACTCCTCTGAGCGGTTTTTGTGCTGTTTCAAAATAATTTAGCTCTGGGGAGGGAACAGAAGCAATGATCATCCGTTCAGGATCAGAATTAATAGGGCTAGTATTGATCAGCCACAGGTCTTTACACAGAGCTCTGTCCAGAGTCAAATGCAACATTTCTTCACATCTGCCTTTGATTTTTCTTTGGAGAGTTTCATCTGAAGATGTGCCAGTTGCAGCATGATAGTCATCTCATTCTATCCATCAGTAATAGTGGGGGGAAAAGAAAAGGAATCCCAGATCAGATAGATAACTAAATTTACTGTAGGCAAAAGTAAATCATCTGTAAAACTTTTTATATATAAAACTTACGAAGGAAAGCTCTGATTCACTTCAGTCATAAGGAAACACAAAAACTTTATTTTGCACCCTTTATAAAAAAGGATAAAATTGATCTGTAAAGTACAAATTCCAAATCTATCAATTTATCATTATTTTCACTGGAAGTATTTTGTATTTGCAGCAATGGTACTGAACAAGGAATTTACTTATTTTTATTTTACGAATAAACAGAAAGTAATTGTTACTTGGTACTCCAAATATTGTGGAAATAATCTTCAGTGCCATAACAGAATTAACAGCCACCTAAAAAATGTATTCTGATTCTATAGAAGTCAAATTGAATTTTCACTGGAGGTAGGATTGGCTCCTGAATAAACCATACAGGAACAAAAGCAAACAAGTAGCATATATGTGGTTACAGTGGCACTCTATCTAGCCCAACATCTTATTTTAAATGGTAGAAAATAAAATACTGTGATGAAAGATCCTAATAAAATGGCATTTTTCATAGCAAAACCATTCAAAAATTCTTTCCCTTCTTTCCCAGTATCCAGAAACTGGAACATTGGAAACTCCTTGTATGAGCCAGAATTCATCTTATAGATATGTCTGAAAGTGTAAGTAAAGATGGAATAGACTGTAAAGAAATCTAGAGATATTATTCTTCTCTGATTTCAATTGAAAACTCAACTGCAATAAAATGTGTCCATATTTCAAATTCACTTGAAGTGTCATAGAAGAATCTGAGTTCTTCAGGATAGTTTCATCCACAGTTATAAGCAGACCAAGAAGGGAATAGCAGAGCTGTTGTCTTGTCTTGATAAGGTATTAGTAAAATCTGTTTAGAGGAAAACCTCATAGCAGAATTCTGTTTCTTTAGCACTATATTCAACGGCATGTAAAGATAATGGAAAATGGATTCCATTGTCAGCTGAAGCTGAAGTGCTTGGGTATAAAACACAGGTGGAATAAATCAAAGATAAATTGCTCACCTTTCTACTCTACTATGACTCAAGGAGGCAAGGCTGACTCTCAAGAAAAATAATTAAATGTCTGCTCAGACCAGTTTCAAGTTATTAACACAGCAGTGCACTTTTGGACAGTGAGCTAACAGCATTTGTCCCCTTGTCCAGAAGTACACTGCATATGAAAATTCTGCCCACTGCTGTTTAGAGAGTCATACTGCTGTTAATTTTGTAAGCATTGTTACTTGACTATTTTTAATATGAAATACTGGTTAATACTGTGTGTTCATACTTCAAAAATCAAGCAAGTACATTTATTTATCTACTTCTACCCAGGAATGCACTACTTGAGGGACTTGAAAGTTTGCATTAGATGCCAAGGCAATGCAATCCACATCTTCATATGTTAGTACTTAATTCACTTCCATTTCAGGTGTTCAGCTGAGATCAGAATTCACGTTCTCTAGAATTCCTCTATAATCAAATGAAAATCAGGTATAGAAAACACTTCCTCTTAATTAAGAATTGGAATATAAGTAACACTGAAATAAAGGAGACTTCCTGCTTCCTTGCAGATGTGAATTTGTGTTGACCAGAGTAGGTAAAATCTAACTGCTGGTCTTAAAGGTGTAAGCAGTGTCTCGATACTCAAGGTATTGGAAGAGGTAGATGGATGGATTTAGAGGATATGTGCACTTAGGTAAGTTGCAGTTCTCATGCAGCAGCAGGTGCCCAGTCATACAGGAAAACTGCATACTTCTGGTGTGTGTGTGCATAATAGATTGCTCTTTTGGCAAATTTGTGGTTATCAAAATAAAACAATTTGAGAAAGAGAAAGTCACCCGCTCTCCTGCTTTCTTCTGAGAAAGTAATTGTAATCTTTGTCTCCATTATGGCTTGGTTCAGACTGAGAATCTTAGCAGAATTCCAAATGTCTACTGATATATGCCAAGGTCTACTAATCCCATTCTACAATGATACAGAGATTTAATGCAGTGCTTGGAGAGTTGGGAGTAATGGCTGTCAGACTGAGGTAGTGAAGTCATGGTACTTTATTGGCTCATTTGGAAGAACCATGATTTTAGAGCAGACGGTATTTAATTTGGATTTTGGCATCTAAACTGTAAATTTCTCTCAAAGCCTTCCCTCTCCTCAATTTTTAAATTTGTTTGTTTGTTTGTTCCCCCTCAACCCCAAGTATAATGATATTAAAGAAACAAATGTAAAATATCATTTACAATCAAATTAATATTTGTTATGTGTAAAAATAAAACAAACATCTCTGTCTTTGAAAGAATGTAACTGTATAAATGGGGAATCTGATTGGTTTTGTTTTCTATCAATACTCAGCACTTTTTGTGACATGAAGTGTAGCTGAATTCCTTTCATGAGAATACTACAAAGAAGGAGTAAAGGAAAGGTAAAGCCATTTTGCAAAGCGTCGTGGCTTTCTTTTGTTGAGTTTTAAGCATTTTAATTCTCTTTCCTTGCAAAATTCATTTATGGGGGAGGTTTGCTAGTTTCTACTGTGTTAGTCATTTAGCAAGGGCTGTGTGGCTACCAGCAGTAATTTTTTGGAGTACACGCATTTTGTACTGTGTAACTCCAAAGGCTTTTTATAACCATACAGACATTTACAAACAGGGCATTTACAGGTACTAAGCAAAAAAATGCCTGTAGTAGCTTGATTTACATAGCTTTTCGTTTTTATTTGTAGTATTTTGCTTTTTAAAGGAAACAGAAAGGGACAGAGGTGAATTAAAATAGCAGTCTTGAAAGTCTTATGAGAATGGAACTGCCTCTTTTTTTTCCTCCTGTGCTAAGAGCACAAATGTGATTTTGTTTTCTGTCATATGCAGTACCTCATCAGTATCGTGGACTCATGACAAAAACAAATCTAGGCTACCCCACACTGCCTATGAGCTCTGGATACAGGCAAAAGATCTATTAACAGAAGAAGCTGCTGGGGAATCAGAACAGCAGACTGGAGAATAAGCACACATTAAGAAAAATAGAAGGGAGCTTCAGTATAGGTTTTTCTAAGTAGGGAAGATGTATGGGAATCAGCTTGGTTGCTCCCATATAGGTCTCAATTTAAGTGCTCCCAGACAGATGTGAAAATAGGAGAATGAACCATCTATTTTCTACAGTGGAGGAGAAAAGATAGAAATAATAAACTAGTAACATATTTAAAATTCATATTATAAAATTTCACTTACTTTCAGCAAGTGTTGTGCCGTGCTCAGGTTTGGTTAAATGCTTACATCAAGGTCATCCACACCTTCCTCAAGCCCTAACCAGCCCATTAACATTCCCTTATCTGTTCTCAAGGCCTAAACACCTTTTCTCTACTTTTAGTGCTTGATTGAAAATAAAAAGACACTAAGACTAAGGAGTATATAACTTCTGTATTTACTTTTGCAATGATTCAGATTCTAAAGCACAGAATTTGTGGGACTGAGCTCAGAGAAAGAACTTCCACTTGTGTGACTTCATGATAACCAGATGTGGGCTTATGCAGAAACATTTTTGCTGCACTCTTGTTCTTGTCATTGGCTGCTGGTATCACTGTGCATTATGTCCAGCTTCCTCATCTGTACAGTAAAACTGGGAATCACACAGATTAGAAACTACTGCCTTCATGTCTTGATATTCCACTCATTTCCTGCCAACCTGCTGATAATAACTGATCCAGAAGGAACATTTCATTAAGAGCTACAGTAAGAAAATCTCTTAACGCTGGATTTGAATTTTCATCATGAGCACTGGATTGGGTTACCTCCATTACATGTCAACCAGAAGGGAAAATACACTGTGGATGTATTTGTCCTAGCAGATGTCTGATGACAAATATCACTCATCTCTGTGGCAATCTTCTTGTGTTAGCCTTCTTGAGACCACAGAAGAGATTAGGATTTAAAACAAAACACTTTTTCAATCTGCTTTGTAGCCATACATCCACAAAGATCTTGCCAGACACTCCTTTATTCAACTGTCAGCGGTTTTTAAGTCATTTTGAAGAGCAATGAAGAGGATTTGTCTCTCCCATCCCTTTCTTATGGTGACTTTCAGCAAAGCTTGAAAAGCCTTGGTATGGGTATACAAATCAGGTGTTAAAATGAATAGCTATAACAGACATTCGAATTTTTATTAAAAAAAAACAGTTATTTGTACGAAGAATATAATCAGAAAAGTCTCTATCAATAGCTTCTTGAGGGCTTTTCAATCCATGCCCCTATTTCTGTTGAAGTTAATTGAAAAGTGATTCCTTACTCTTATCTTTTCATTAGATGCTACTAAATTTGGCATCCCTAGCTTGAGGGCCTTCCTTCATTATTCAGAGGTCTGGTAGCCTTGCAGAGATTGGATGGATGGACTTCGATAAGCATAACTCTTTCATTCCCAGCATTCCTTTTTAAAATTACATTATAAAAATTTGTATTTCAGTAAGGACCCCTAAATGTGAAGTTCCCTTGAAGGGGAAAATTGAAGTAAGTTTTTGTTGTGTTCCTGGATTTTATTATCAGTGCCATGAATTTTCTTTTTTACTCTGTGTTTAGTAACAAAAACTGTAGAATTATGAAACCTACATGTCCATGTTTTATAGTTTCATGTTCACCAATATGCAAATGTACAACTCATCTCATGATGGGAAGTAAAAAATGAAATTCTTCCTATTTTCAAAATGTTGTGGCTGAATTTTTAAGCAGCATAAATTGTAATAGTTCTTTTTGTTTTTGTACACTTTTCCAGGTTCTTATCTTCTGAGCTTATTAACTTCCATCTCTGAGACACTGAGTAGACAGAAAGAACTAGATTTCAGAAATACTTTTTATAAGCAAAACATCTGATTGTGTGCTGTTTCAAAGCTTACAGTTTTCTAAAATTCATTACAAATGTGTAAAATGCTATTACTGAGCTTTAGTTACATATTCTACTTTTATGAAAGCAAAAACTTAAAGATAACTAATACTGTTGGTGCTTTTATAACACTGTAGATTTTTTTTATTATTTATTTATTTATTTTTTTATTTTATTTTATTGCAGTAATTCTCTTTATTGACTTAAGAAAAAATATGATATTAAGGCCTTTGGTTTGGCTGTAGAACACATTGTCAAACCAAACCGTTCTTCCAAATATCAGTAACCTAGGAGCACCAGACTACTTTGAGCTATTTTTCAGACAAAAGGATTAGATTCGTCTCTTAGATGGGTCTGACATCTAATATAGATTTCCAATAGGTTGAGTTTCGCCAATCATAGTTATGACTGTGACAAGACCTGCATCTTTCTGAGGGTGGAGTATGTCCCCTGCTGGGGAACTAAAACATGCACCTTAAGCTCTGGAACATAAAATCTTCCTTATTAGTTTTTAAGAAAGCTTCTGTTGGACTGTGAAGAGACACCCATACAAGCGCATCTTCTGGAACAGTTTCCAATTCTGCTACATAGCACAGTGACTTCCAGATTACAGTAATGGGGCAGTCTTGGTTCTTCAGGTTCTTGAAAATAATTATAGGATATTAAAACAAAAACAAACAAAAAAGATGAAACATAAAATCCTAAGCAATCTAAGTGATATTAGTTTTCCTTCCATGGGCAAAGTAGGAAAAGAAATTGTCTCAGAGACTATCACTGTGGTTTATAAACAGAAGCACAGAAGGACAGTAAAGTAATTACAGGAAAGCAACAAGCAGCACTTCTTAAGGAAATTCTATTTTGATTTATTTTCACAAAAGTATCAACATTATTTATGTAAACAACAGAAACTGCATCTAATATTTAGCTTTGTGTGAGACTTTCCATATCACTGAGGGGTAGAAAATATCACTGTGGGACAAAAGCAATTTTAAGGTTATCATGTGAGTGACAAAGACATTAATCTGACAAGATATGCTCAAGAGACCCAAGATACAGTTGTACAATTCTTTTTGGCTCTCTCACCCATAATTTCATGGAGCTTGGTGTAATTAACACACTTCATGGGATTTAAGTAACAGTTGTTGCCTCACCATCAGAATGTAAATTTGAGAATGATATGGATCTGTACAGGAGACAGCAACAACTGTTCCCTGGATAATAACTTGTGCACTGTTTCTCAGTGCAAAATAAAAAGGGAGGAAGAAGGAGGTGACATATAAAACATTACTCAGTTTTTTTAATAGGAATATTTTACAGCTGCTGAAAAAGCAGAAAGCATACATGTGATAAAATTAATGAAAACTGAACTGTTTATTGTCAGTTTGAAAATGTTAGGCCACATTTTATTGAAATTTATACAAAATAAATTTTTTAGACTGCGTGTGTTTGTGTATGTGTGTATGTGTGTAAATGGGTGTGTAACTAGCTAACAAAAAAAACCCCCACCCAAATAGTAAGTCAGCATCATCTGTTAATTCTTAATTGAAAGAAGCACAATAAAAAAAGAGAGGCATTAATTATACTGTGCAGAAGTTTCCACGTTTGCATATGTTTACAGTAGAAAAATACATTCAAGCATTCAAATCAAAAATCCTTTTTCTTCAGTAATCAGTCACTGGATATTAAAAGATTACAAGATTGTTTACTTCCCTGTCTCACACTTCACCTCAGAAGACAAAAGAATAAGCCAAGACTGTATGATATAAGGAGATACCAAATGGTCTTGATTACCTAAGTTTTCCATCAGGAAATTGACAAAATAAAAATTAATCTAATGTCAAGCAAAGCCTATCAGAAAAGAAAGAACAAATTATACAAGCAATTAATTAGCCACGTCTGTGGCCAATTAGAAAAAACCCTCTGAGAGAGGAAAACAAATCAAGACCTTAGATTTGTTTTACTTGATCATATTTGAGTATAGTGAATAAATGCAGAAATGCATATTGCATGCAGAACATATAAGTTGAATAAATGAAATGGAGCATACATTAGTTTATTAATGCTTCAGGTTTTCCTTGATGTCCTTGGAGCTTTATTAGTTGCCTTAATATTGATCAGATTTATCCTCATCTGTTCTTAAATTTTCCTCTACAGATGAAACAAACAAACAAACAAACCTATCTGTGCAACAAAGTTTTCCATAATGCATATAGCAGGACACTAATCTGAGAAGAGTCCTTAAGCCGTCTTCAGTACAGAATGGGAGATGCAACTAATTTATCTCAGATCTGTCTTTTTTTTATTCAGCCAGAACTGAAATTTAATATATTACTACTCCTTTATATTTACAGTTCAAAACAAATGATAAGAAAGACTGAATTGCTAAGCTGCCTAAAACTGCATGCAAATCAAGTCAAAGTCCTATTATCATGCAACTGAAAAAAAAAAAACCACTGTAATTTGTGCTTCTGATTTCTAAGCTTTACCATATATTTTTGCTTACAGAAAGCAATATATCACCTGAAAAGAATAAGAAATGAACTTTAAATGGTTTTCTTCTTTGTAAGCAGATGGAGGCACTCAGATGAGCAGTGAAGCATCACCTCTGTCGTGAGCACAGATATTAACAGGAGAGGCAGGCTAAAAGAAACTCAAGGTATGGGTTTATCCCAATGGGAGAGATATGACACATGCAGTAAAAAAAAACACTGTTCTCAATGTTGCCTAGTTTTCATGCAATCAGAATAAAAGGTACACTTTTTAGTGTCTTTTTCTCTGTTTATATATTTATTAAATGAGGGCTGCTCCAAAAGGAATGCCTCCTATTTTATTATGTTGGCCCACGACATCAGAGATAGATGTTGGTAGTATGGCAGTAGAGGATGAGCTGTTCCATCAATATTCTATTACTTTTTTTTTTTTTGCCATGAGACAGATGGCAGCAGAGAGGCAAGATGACATCTCACTTAGAAGTACGTATGAAGCAGAGGTCATTGTATTCCTCTATGCAGAAGAAACTGACCCATTGACATATACTGAGGCTTGCTGTATGTTTATGGAGTCCAAGCAGTGGATATGAGCACAATGAGGTGGTGGGTGGTACATTTCAACAGTGATGACAGTAACAGTGGCTCACTTTTACTGGTGCAAAGTTTTACCACCATGGCATTCACACTCTTGTTCATTGCTTGTAAAAATGCATATTTAATAGTGGTGACTATGTTGAAAAATACTGCTTTGTATCCAAGAATTTTCTCTATCAAGTAGTGTTATTGTACTCTTTGTATCTGTTGTAATTTCCATGGAAAATAATAGGAGGCATTAGTTCTGGAGCAACCTACATATACTTATGTATCTATTCTGTATTTAGGTCTGGGCAAATTTTTCCTCATAATCTTTTCTTGAACTCTGTGATTGTTTTCTTCGCACCTCCCCCCATCCTACCCTGAATCCTGTCTAAAATTATAATTACAGTAATTCATGCATCACACATTCAGTTAGATTGTTGGCTACAGCTAGATTCACGCAGTACGTTCCTATTGCAATATTAAATGCCTTGCCTTCATAGATTTTCAAGCTCAAGGTTGTATTGTGCATGTATTTTGTGTGTTAGTAGTCTGCTATATGATATGAAATCACCATTACTAGGCACTCAGCACAGATACTTCTGAGAAATGTAATTTAATTGAAAGACACTTACATGATGATATCTAGGATTTAAAGCCTTGCCATATCTTTATAACCTTCTGAAACCCACTCCTGAATCTTTGAGCAGCTCAATTTTCATTTGTACATTTATATGACTTTCTGGAACCTGCTGTCCAATAACTGGCGACATAAGCAATTCATTCTTTATCTTTGTAACTAAAACAGTGATTTCTACGTCCTTAGTTTAATGTGCTGTTTTGTCAAAGGAACACAGTGCTATCTTTTGAAGAGGATAAGAAATGGCAGTAATCATATTTGTATGAAACAAATGTTGTACAGCTAGATATTTTGATAGTAGAATGAAATATCCATGAAACATTCAATTTAATTGATTTTAAATGTGATGTAGCTTAAAATACACGAAATTTAAAATTATTTTCTTTATAAAAGATCTGTTATGAGCAGCTTAGTTTGTCACTGCTTTTCTCAAATAAGATGTATTTTTAAACCTCTTACTCTACAGAAGTGAAATAGATAAATTATTTTATTATTTCTAAAATGTATTCACAATAAGTTTCTATATCTGGTTGCACTAGAATTTAACTGGTATAACAGTTATTTAAAAAGTCACAGAAAAGGAATTTTTGGAGAAACAGATTCTCCACACAAATGGATATATTTTGCTTGTCTATATTAGAAAATGTTAGAAAATCAAAGTTCTTGTACAAGTGGATAACTAAATTCCACATCAGCAGCCTTGTGCCCTGGGCCAATATTCATTCTCTTAGACCTAACACTATTTCCTAGATGTGCAAATATACTGGCAGGTATAAACTTGCTTATTTCAACACTGTTGGCTGCATTCACAAACAGAAATGATGTCTGAACTACCTGAGATTTAAATTACACAGAACTTTAAAGACCATATCACCATCTCCAACTACAGTCAGAAATGAATAGAAGTTTATGGGTTGAAAACTTTCTGTTGTCAGATCTTGCCAAGGGTGTTGTGTCTATCAAACCCTCTGTGACAGCCATATAGGCTGTGGTAGTTTGCTAATCATTTCCCCTGGATTAAAAGGGCTTAATTCCACTCCCTATCTCTTCCTTTCAGTTCAGTCTCTTCAATTCCATGGAATTCAGTTGACATCACCAGTGTAAATGAAAATATTACACTCCAATAAATATAAATCAATTAGAGATGTCTGATGCATAAGTGATGAAGGCAGATTCCTTGTATGGAAAGATAAGGATTTTCCCACTCAGAAAAAAAAAAAAAAAAAGTTGTCATCCCTAATCATACACCCTACAGTTATTTGAAAAGAAATCTGAGCAACTGACAGCCTGTTCTCCACGTTTGGGAATTGGGTACACTTGGTTTATAGCAAGGTTTATGTACTGTTCTGTTCCCTGAAGTGCTTTTAAGTTGCATGTGCCCCTTGAAAGGTCAAATGAGCTGAACCCCCAGGAGTTCTGGTTTTACTATACAAAGTAAACTGAAGAACCCTGTATCTATTACAAATGCATGATCAACTCCATCTAATTAACTCTTCTTATTTCTACCTACTTGACATTATTCATAGTACTAAGTTTGTATTTATCTTCTAATTGTGTTCACATTGCCTATAACAACTGTAACTTTTAAGGGAGTTTCATCAGACAGGCAAATTAAAGCAAGTTACTGTTTCTACAATCTGTTTTATTTAATTCTAGTTAAAACTTTTTTCCACTAGATCAATGGCCTAAGAAGTACAATCTGGCTTATTATTGTGTAGTATTTGTGAGCACCAACAGTAAGCTTGTTTATGCAGATATTCTGTACCTACAGGACAGAATCGTGCCTACTCTGAGTTGTGTGTGACTTCACAATTACTATTAGATCATTCCTTAGGTTCCTCATATACTTGTTCATGTCACACAATTGTCATGGTTTTATGATTTTTGTTATTGCTATTCCACATCATAACATCTTGTAGCGCATTAGGAATTAAGGAGTTAATGCTTCAGCTTTGTGGATCATAGATAGTTATGGGTATACCTGTCTCAGAAGAGAACTATGTACCCAAGAGGACTTCGTGATGCTTTGCATTTTCCTGTCTTCCACCCAGAGGGAAAGATAAAAACTGTTTGCATATGACGAGACACTCTCTTTCCTTTTGGACTGACCCAGCAGTGGGTGCTCGCTGCCGTCTCGCCTTCAGCATTTAGCGTAAGGCCTTTGGTTTATCGGGCCCTCTCTTGTTCATTTTATTTGATTTATTAGCTTTGATTCCAATTATATTGTATTATATTGTGTTACTTTGCATTCTGGTATCTTATTTAGTAAATTAGCTTTCCTGCTCAGATCGTTGCTGTTGTTTTGTTTCTAGGTCCATCTCCCTTTTCCTTTTTCACTTTCCCCCTTCCCCAGGGCATGGGTCTGTGGGTCCTCCACCCCAGTCATCATGGAACTGGGATGACAAACCAGCCCGTAAACTGTTGACATTCAATGAAACATGATTATAAACCTATTTGCGCATATATTTACGTTTGTTTTAACATGTTTTTGCATTTATGTAATTTACATTTACATTAATAGGAACACATCAGTCTTTACATTTGTATCTACGCACTCTCTGAAGAATAAATCAAGAAGGTTGTTGTAGGAAGGTATATGCCTCAAATAAGGAACTTTGGTCAGATCTGTACATAGATTAAACCAAGATAACAAATTGAGTCATTCAGTATAATAAAGCTTGAACAGCTGACTCCAAATATTGGAATCATGACAATTTTTTAATGTTATGGTGTCAGAAGAACAGAAGATCTGAGAAGAGTGGCTCTTCTTGATTGGAACAAAGGTCTAAACCCAGTCCTATCTCACTTCCTCTAAGGCAATGGCACTTTAAGGAAAAAATAATTTTGTTTTGTTTTGATTTGGTTTTTTAAAGAGGAACAAGAGTACAAGAGTAGCATGCTTCTCCTGATACTTTTTGAGCTTCATGCAGCTTAAGGATATTCTTGTTCTAGAGCTTTTATCTAAGTGTTTAACAGCTCTTGATGAGCTTTCCATTTATTTGTCTGAGTTTTGAACTCAAATTTTTTGTGTGCACATTATCCTGTGACAGAGAATTCCAACATTCAATCAGGTCTTGTATGGAAAAAAAAATCTATTGATTATTCTAAGCCTGTTACCTGAAAATTACTTCAAATATCACTTAAATTGTGTTTCATTTCTTCTAAAAAAAAAACTATTAGTCGTCTGTTTATTTAATTTGTATCAGTGAACAACTAACTGTTGTATTCATATGTGTATCCAGAGTAGCTCCAAGTATTAACAGAGTTAACAGCATCTAGTGTATCTTTTGTTAACAGTGAGAAATTTGTATTTTTTTTCCAATGCTGGCTTCTGCAAGAATTTAAGGCCAGATTGATGGGGTCCTGAACACCCTGCTCTAGGGGCTGGCAACCCCATGGCAGTGGGATGGAACTAGATACTCTTTACAGTTCTTTCCAACCCAAGCCTTTCTATGAATCTGTGATTCTAAGTATTGCATCTGCCCCCCCTCCCACCCTTTTTTTTCTTTTTCATCCAATTAGTACTGAAGAAGCTTTTGCAGTCTTTCACAAAGAATAGGACTTTCATTGTTAAAATTGTTCATATACTGCTGTTATTGCTTCCTAGTCCTTAGATATTTATTAATGTCCTGTCCTTTAGATGTTTATAAATCCACAAAAGGAAATTTCTTTTTATAGTACAAGAGTTCAGTTTTTCAGAGGGAGTTGTAAGTTTTTTCTTTTAATCCAGGCATAGAGTATTAAGAAGATAAAAATCACCTTTGCAAAGATGTTCACTGTGTATGCTTCTAAGAACATTAAAAAGCCTGTAAAGAAAGAATTTTCTCTACAAAAATAGTTTTGGTTTCTCTCAATTTTATTATGTTTATGTGTCTCTGAGTCCTATTCTATCAAGCTACCACTAAAAAATAAGATATACAACTTCTGAGTTTTCCACAGCTCCCCGTCTCCCAAGAGAAATTTCTCTATAGATTCTTAAAAAAAAAAAAAAAAAAAAAAANAGTATGACTTTGGGATGATCATGTCCCCAAAAAAAAAAAAAAAAAAAAAGTAGGCCATATAGACTATTCTTTTCATATGGAACCTGGCTCAGCTTAACCATTTATCTTGACAATATATTACTATTCACTTACTTCTTTGGTCTAAAATCACTTCTATGGACACTTCAATTTGAGGTAGCTCCTCTAGTTCACCCTTTGCAAAGAGAAACAAGTACTGCGGGAACCTCCGCAGTTTTAATGTGAAGAACTCATTTGTCTACTGTGGTCTTATCTCCTTTTAGCTTTTCTGTTTACATCTCCACGATGCATCAATTCTGCGGGTTCTTTGGAAGACATTCTTCTCCTAGTAAGTTAGAAAAAAAGGTTTATTATTCGTTTTCATGTCTTTCGAATTTTTTTTTAGCATTTTAATTTTTTCAAACATAGTTTGATTCTACATTAAAATTATGGTATTCTAATGATCCTTACATTGTCATAGCTTCTGCTTTTTTACATTAATTCTAATCATTCATCTACTCTTATCAGTATGAGATGTGTTGATACTATGAACTTTGTAACATCTCTCATTCAAAAATTTTATCTTTCAAACTTCTTTCAATTTCTTTTCCTGTCTTTCAAGTAACACGTGTATTATAAAGTTTCCTTGTTTTATATGTATACCTATTTGAATGTATTTGCTTTTTAACTAATACAGTGAAGAACCTCTTGAGTGTACCATAGTCAAGATTTCAGAATGGCTCCTCAGTAGTAAAAATTTCAGTAAGTTCTTATTCTCTGCTTAGAATTATGTAAAAAATAGCTGCTCCAAAAGGCAATCATTATAGTATCTAAAATTAGATTTTAGCAAATGGCCCCAAATTTCTTTTTACCAATCTTAATATGAATAATTGATTTATTCATTATTACTGATTTTTTTTGCCATCATAATCTCTCCCATCTCCCTTAGCATGCCCCAGTCAATATACCAATACTGTTCAGTTTTCTGATACTAACATCCTACAATATTCATTTAATTTAGAAACAAAAAATTCAAATTATGGTGAATGTTTCTTCTTCGTACTGTTCACTTGATTACCTTAAAAAACAGAAGAAACTTGGGCCTCAAGTCAGGATATGCAGAGAATACTGTGACTACACTTCTTAAATGTAGTTCTCTCTAGTACAAAGTGCATATGTTCACTAGGTTATGTACTTGGACCTGGTTTCTTTCAGTGCCTGTGTTCTTGTTTCAAGATGCACTTTTTACTTTTGTGCAAATTTTGTTAGTTCTTAGAACCTAAGATAATATTATGGTTATGTTGTAGTACATCTTAATGAGTGCTGAAAAGCAACATATCATGGGGGAAATGTATCCTCATACACTCATATTCCACTTCACTATTTCCTACCTTTATTTTCTCTGTAAATAAACCAAAAAAATAAAAATTAAAAAATAAGAATTCCCCTCCCTATGCCCCTGAATCACCATATTTAACTGCAAGGAACTGTTAGTTTCATTCACTAATTTCAAATTTATGAACTGTTTCCACATAGATCTACCTGCGGCTGTCATACAGTTTGTCACAAATGACCGCAGTTTGAACCCTGTGTTTCCAGCAGTTCTTGCAGCGCATCTACAAATGCTCTTTGGTGTTTGTGAAATGGAAGTCTCTTCTTTTCAACAAAGTTTGCTCACTGTGGAATTAAAACATACTTTTTTTGATGCAAAGACAGTCTTTACTATGTGAATATGAATAGCATTTTTCCAATGGGAAACTTCAGCTGCTCATTAACAATGGGAGTTTCTCCCAGAGATATGAATAGCTACTTCAGTGACATACACAGACAGCTAAAAGTCTTTCAGTTAATGGATAGGTGTTTATTCTGACCTAGAAATCTTCAAATGATTTTATGCTTTGTTACCGGAGAAACCACCTTTCTGCTGTTGTGTTTTCACCATTTGAAACAGTTTAAGATCTGTTCACGTATTCTAAGTTTGCAGAGTGAAAAGGCATTAGTGCCCAGTTTTCAGACTTACATAATTTCTCAGTACTGCAATAATCTAGATTTTTCAGTCTTGTTAAAAAATACCCAGAAAATGAATGCAATCTTCAGCCTTTCTTTGAGGGTTAATGTGATTCATTGGGAGAGATCTAGGAAGGCTGTATGTAAGGATCGTGGTTTAATTTAGTTTACAATGATCCTCTTCTTTTCTGAAATCTGTTTTTCCTTTCCTTTCCTTTTTC
>VXAB01001416.1:0-23158 GCA_013399175.1 Odontophorus gujanensis
TGGACTGGCAACATAAGAATGAACTATTTTTAATTCAGTGGGTCCATGAGAAAATAGTCACATCTGGCTTGAAGTGCAATATAAAAGCTGTTCTGATGGAGAGACTTTGGTGTTACAGTCTTATTCAGTGTCTGGCATAGGACCATTTGCTTGAGTCTTATGTAAAAGGTCAAATGGTGTTCCTCCTTTTCAGAAGACCAACGTGGTGTTGACTAAGGCAAGGCATGGATAGCTTCAGGGATGCTATTTTGTAAAAGCTTTGTAAAATCTGCTTTTTAAACTTTGAGTTACTTTGCTTCGCAAAAAGTGACTGTGAAGAACTCACCCCTCTGTAGTTAATTGAAGCTAGGTAAATCAGCTTAAGAAGAGAGATACCACTTTAGCTTGAGCCAATCCTGGCCTGTTTGTGAGAGCAGGCTAAAAAAAAAATGTTTCTACAGTATCGTTTCTAGAAATGCTTGTTTAGTTTCCGCTTAAATTTAGAACACTGAGCTGCTGCAAAGCTTGGTGGTTGTTGATTTGTTAAGCTCTTATAAATAGGTGGTAGGTTCTCTTCTGTGTTCTGTGTCAAACACTAGCAGCCAAAGTGAATTGGCTTTAGTTATCATTTATGAGAGCAATAGCTGAGAGTTCTCATGTTTTAGTTAAGACACTGTCTCGTTGCAGCGCAGGATAACTGGCCTTAAGTATTTGGTTTATGCTTGTGGGACTGTAGTGGATTGTTTTTTCTCCCAAAGCCTGTTGGTATTGTAGCCTAACAGAAGTAAATGCAACCTAATCTAGAACAGCAGTGAACCTTGTGCTCTCGCAGACTCTTTCAGTGACCTTTGAGACCATTTTGCTGTTGGCATTCAGACTAGCTTAAAAAAAGTTGTTGCTTATATTTGATTATCAAACTTCAAGATTTTTTTGAAATAGGCTGTTACTTTAAGACAGAAAGTGCAAATGGTGTGTGTAAATTTCTGCTTTTAGGTCTGTAAAAAAATGCTCAGAAGTGTTATCAGAATGCTAAGTGTTATCAAATTGGTATGTGTTCTTATGACCTTTTTTCTACATTTATTTTTTGTAGAATACACAGATGATAATGCTCTGATTCCCAAGAATTCATCTGTAATTGTTAGAAGAATCCCTATTGGAGGAGTTAAAGCTACAAGCAAAACATATGTTATGTAAGTATTCATGAAGCATTGTGTTGTTTGTGAGATGTTTCTTCACTTTTTGGATTCATATTGTATATTAAAGCTGCCATTATTTTTATTTTTGTAATGGGGTAGATTTTTATGCATCTCTCGAAAAACAGACTTACATTTTTAGGCCTGCTGGTGTTCAAACTCCAGCAGTAGTGACTTTTGAGATAATTCTGTTGTCTTTGTTCTTGGGGCTGATCTTCTGAGACACAAGATTTTAGATCCTATTTCCTCTACATGAGGAGATACATTATTTTACTTTGTGGTAGATAATAAGGTATATATAAATATACATTACCAAGCATATTTATGTTTTGTTCCCATCTCAGTAGTCTGCATCTTGGTGTGAGACTTTCTTGCGCTTTTGTCTTTGTGACATGACAAGTATTCTTATGTCCTAAACCTGGTATTTTTGCATGCTAGCAATAGAGGATGGAGCAAGGGTGAGAGCTGGTGAGCCATGCAAGCAGGAAGTCTCATACAAAGTTGATTCCTGTTAGTTTTCTAAAGACAGTAATTGTTTCATGCAAGTGGAAGAGAACAGTACCCTTAAGTTTATTGCTTTTTGTGTGGGTACAATGAAGAGTAGCTAAGGCTTTCCTGACTTGAAACTCAGCAAGTGGGTTAGCAAGCTGCCAAATGTTACTAATTGGCTTTCTGTCTTACCTTAATGAAGCTGGTATCTTGGCTCCAGGTTTTCATTCTGTATTCCTAGTATTTGTGGAGAACAGAGAATCGCATGTATTAATTATGATTAGATTACAGGATTGTTGCATTCATTCATTTATTCACAGAGTCTGGTTCTGCATCAGCTGCTAGCATTGTTTGAATGACCCAGTTTTGCAGCCTTCTCAAAGATACACCTCTCCACCACAATTGGTGGCTGTTAGTACTTTGTGGTTTTGCCACACCTTTTTAACTTTGATTCTCAACGAATAAAGTTTACTGATGAGTTACAGTTTGTCCCTAACAAACATTACAGCAGCATCTTGGTACCCACAAAGCATTTGCAAGCAAAGAAGTTGAATTTATGTGGCTCTGCATGTGAACTGTGGCGTATTACTGCCGTAGTCATTCTAGCTCTTTCAGACGCTACCTGACAATTCTGGACTGTACAACATTCTGTTTATAAACATCACCTTGTTTTAGAGCTTAAGTATGTATGTATCCTCCATCTCTAGTTGTATGGCACCCCCTCCTGGTGCCATAATGCTGCTCTAAAACTAGAGGGAAGATGCAGTGAGTATCAAAGATCTAATAAATACCCTTATGTGCAGATAGAGAAAGAACTGTACTGCAGTTCTAATGTTGAAAATTAACCAGGTAGATTAGCTTTCTATTCCTTCACCAGGAAACTGTGGAAACAAGTGGCAAAGTGGCTAAGTCTTGGGAGTTATGAGCACATGCTCTAATGGTGGAGAGGCTTTAGTAAACGTTTATTCTTGTAATCTATTCTTCAAGGTAAATGCATAAATAAACTCTTGCATGGTAATTAAATTATTTCCATGTACCTCCTTATCTTCAGGGTATGTGGTACGAGCACAGTGGCTCTCTAGCAGTGGCAGGGAGCAGGAGCCTTTCTCTCCATTCATCAATTCCACGACAGCCTTTAAATTGCTGCTGCTCATGGGACAGTTCCAGTGTTTGAATTGTTTGTGAATTATGTCAGTGGTTGCATGTCTGATTCAGAAGTAGTGTGCAGGTATGGACCAATCAGTATGTGGAATCTCAGCAAGTTTTCAAATGTAATAAATATTTCCTAAAATACTGTAGAGTTTTCAAGATTATTTTAAAGCAAATTCTGGCAATTAAGACCTTTTTTTTTGTCACAGGACTCCTAAATCGCACAAAATCCTAGAAACTCCTTTCAGGTGACATTTCTACTACTATTTTTAGTCAATATAGCATAGATAACAAGTTTTAGTATTTTGGCAGTTTCGTGGCTAAATACAGTAGATATCCAAATTCAGTGCTTGGACTTCCACAAAGAAACACAGTTCTAAAGACTATGAAGCAGAAATTTTTGTTGTTCCTGTGTCAGATGACTGACTACTGATTTTTATTATTTTTTTTTTTTAATTTGAGTAAGTTTGCAATTCAGAGTATCTTAGGAATGAAAGTATTTTACCTGCTACGTAATTGTAACAGATTACAATTAGGTGTACAGATTGGCTAAAGCTGGCTTCACGTTTGGAATGTTATTTAAGAGCACAAAGCCATAGTACAGACTTCATATTTTTACTGCTTACGTAGCGGAGACAAAATACCTGAGGACTTCTGCTTGCACTGTTAGATATCTGTAAATAGATCAGATATATCTGTATCTGTAAATCTTAAAGTATTTAAAGTAGAAATGTGATTATTTTTTTTCATTGCACTGAATGTACTGAGGGAGAAAAGTTTATGTATAAATTTCTACAATTACTAGATTTTCAAAACATGATTTTTCAGTGTTCAGGTTCTATAATCTCTTTATGCAAGTGCTTTTCTTTACGTTCTGATCACCTTTATTTCTTCTTCTAGAAGTCGAACTGAACCAGTGAGTGGAACATCAAAAGCAGTATGTAAAAACACAATCTCACACTTTTTTCTACACACTGCACTTAATTATAAACAATGTAGCATTACATTAATTTTCCAGATATTCACTTAATATCTTTTCAATCAAAATATAGTATGTTGTAAATATAATGTATTTGAATTCAATTCAGCATAGTAGAAACTGAGTAATGATATCATTTGCACAATTCTAATGTGAATATTGGTATTTGTGCCTAGTAATGCATTGTATTTCATATTGAATATGCTAGAATATTTCCTGTATGACCTTTTGTTGTACAGATACTGTATGATCGTTTCAGATCGTGTAGGTTTGAGGTTTGCACAGTTGAACATGGTGCCATGTTCTACATCTGTCTGTCTATAGCTAGTGATATGTATGTTTGTATAGGTTGTTGTGTGCTTTTTGTTTCTTGCAATAAAAATGTTTGGAGTGTATTTTTTGCCATTTTCACATTGTATCACTTAGTTTTTGTTTTTAAATACCTTTTTTTTTTGCCTAATGGTTTTTGAAAATGTTATCAAAAACCACTGAGAAACCATTATTGTTAAACTGGGTATTGTTTCTTACTTTTGACCTGGGGGTTCAAACAAATACCAAAACCAATATATCCCGTGCATTTTCTGAGGTTGTTCCTTTGCAGCTAAGTAATTCAAGTCCTTAAACACTTGAGTATTTGCTCCTAAAACTGTAATTGAAGTGATATTGTTTGGGCCCCTCTGAGTACATGAATGTCTTGAAAAATTGCCTTGAATTTGAGTTTCATTGAATATCATTGCTACAAAGTGGTATTCTAAAGCTCTACGTTTGGACTTTTCACTTTATCTAATGAAACAGTTTAGTTTAATAGTTCAAGTGAAAATATCTAAAATGTGGTGTACAAATTTCAGCACTAGGTTAGAGCCTGGTGCGTTTGTGGTTAAAGTCAGTGTCATTTTTCTTAACTTTTCTTTGTAGTGTACTTTTGAATCTGGGTGGCCTCAGGGCTGGATAATGCTTTAATCTCCCAAAGGTTAAGCCTCTCTTTAGTATACCACCATTTTGAATTTACATTTGGAAAAGGAGCAGTGTTTTTCTTTGTTCTTGAAAACACACTGTTACTCTGTTGCTAAAATATAGATAAGTACACAGGGAAATACTTGATTGGTTATGACCTAAATATTGATTTGCCTCTTGGGTCAAATATTATGTATTACTTTGAATTTCAAAATAGTCCTTAAAGTATAAAAATTATTGCTTTGGTGGTTTTTATTTTTTCATCTTTAAGTATAACTGCTTTTTCTTCACTAGAATGGTGTGAGGCATTACACTAACCCTGGATCATTGGATCTGATCACTTTCTAAGTTGTTAGGATAACGTAAATCTAGAAATTCATAAACTCAGTGTCTGTGTGCTGTGAAGAATACAGCCTCTGATTCTCATGGAATGGTTTGCAATCAACTTCAGATCATAACCTTTTTGTATGTAGGCCTAAAAAGACTTAAGTCTGAATCTGACATCTGTATTTCAATCCCTAATTGGTTTGAATTCCTTTTGTGACAGAAATACCTCTCATTATGAGTTCAAGTTAGCTTAACTGGGCCAGTGACCCTAGTAGTTAATGTAATGCATTTGCGTAAAACACGTTTATAGTATCTGATCTAATTCAGATGGGTTTTTATTTCTTGAAAAGAGTTATTTTTCTTTTTGTTTACTAGCATGTGTATAAACACAACCACATGTTCATAAATAAAGTTAACATTCTTTTAGCCTTGTGTGTTCCCTGGCATGTCTGTATTACATTCTTAAGTAGCATCTTACTGTAAGCTAACATAGATACCTCAAAAAAAAAAAAGTATCTGGAGCACGTTGGGGGGTTAGTGTTAGTAAAAACTAATTGAAGTAAGTGGAAGACAAAGCAAAAACATTTTCCTCTTGTTTGCTCTTACTATTCCTGATTTGGACTATCAGTAGGCATAGAGAGAGTGGAAACCTCCTTGCATATATATACGTGTGTATATATATATGTGTGTATATATGTGTATTTTTATATAAAAATTAAAGATTACTTTAAAAGCAATGCATTTTCAGGGATTTCTGGAGTTGGAAAGGCGGTGAGATTCACTTCTAAAGGCCGCTCAGATATTTGCTAGTGATCTTTTTGTTTTTAAATATGTGTGTTTCTGTATTTATTTCAGAGTAGAGCCCAAGTCTTAGTTTTACTGCCCAATAGTAAAGCAAAAGCAGCGAAACTGAAACGAGTCTAAAAAAGTCAGGATGCACGAAAGCTTATAGCATATTTTTTCATTGTTTCTCTTTTGTGTTAGTTGTCATTCTTTACTTCCTAATGCGTGTTGTTCCACAGCTACTCCAGCCAAATCTAGGCAGAAGATTGTTTAGTTTTACCATTGATATTTCAGCAACTGCAGTAATCTCTATCTGGTATTTGTCTTCAGAAGCTGCAGAAATGCACAGTTGTGTCCTGTATTTTAGTGCCATGAAATACAGCTGTGATCCTTCCTTTCTGGATTTGCAGTTTAGCTAAGTTCTCAGGTCTTAGAAAACCACTATAATTTAGATTTAGCACTCCAGCAGCCAGGTTAGTCTTTTCCCTATTTTATGTCCCCTTTTTCATTTACTTCAGGCTACCTTCCTTTCAGTCTTCTGTAGGAATTGAGAGTTAATACATCTGACTAGCAACTCTGTTTTTTTGTTTTCTTTCCCCAGCTTTATTGCAGTACTACCTTAGGGCTGTGCACAGGGTTCCTGGAGGTGTTTCTGCTTGACTGATTGGAGGTCCTGGCAGGAATTAGTTCAGTGGAAATGTTATGGGGGAAAAAAAATAGCCTGGAATGCAGGATCTTTGGAAGATGGCCATCGGGCTGACTTACTGCATTATTTGCTTGCTGCTTTTGATAGAAAGGAATATTGTCACCTCCTTAGGAAATCAGACTGTTGCCTGTAGGCCATATAATGCTTTTTCCTAATAAAATACAAGAACTGATTATTATTTTATTGTTTTGTTTTAGTTAGTCATGAGTACTAGACTGTGTAATGTGTGTCATCAGATTTCTGAACTCCATTAGGTAGTGTCCTTAATTTTTAATTTGTCCCTGAAAAACCACCAAATGACAGTGGCTAAGTTGTACCTCCCATGGGGGAACATTGGTCTCTTTTTTTTTTTTTGTCACGTTTAAGGGAGCAGCACATGGAGCATCATCCTTTTTTTAGTGTAGCTAAGTGCAAAATCTTCTGAGAAGAGAATGAGTGATTAATTAAAACCAACATTTTGTTGAAGTAAGGAGTTGTCTGCAGATAGGTATTATTCCCCCACAATCTGCTACAGCTGTTACCTTCAATTCTTCCTCTCTGTTAGGTAATAGTTTTCTTTCTTTCAAGGAAGGATTGTTAATCTCTTTTATGATCAGTTCAGTGATCTCCTGAGTAGAGCTGTTCAGTTTACATGCTGACATATTTTTTCTAGTCTTTTGAACTTAATTAGCAGGATTTTTAGTGACTTTCTGATAATGATTTACTAGTGTAAGCTGACTGCTGCTTGTGGCATGATTGAAAACCTGGAAAAGGAAAGAGTTATGCCTTCCAGTTGTGGTAAAGTTAAACTTCGTTTCTCAATAAATGCTGCGATACATTATTAACTCATGGCCTTAAGACCTCATTCCTGCAGGCTGGTGGTGTAGGTAGCTGGAAGGGAGGGAAGTGGTTGTGATAGAAAAAAAATAGAGGTATGTTCTAACCCCATATTTGCATTATTTCTTTATTGTATGCTTTATGTTTTCTTGCTTTTGTGCATTTAGTACTAGGCTGTTATTTGGAAGCTATTTTTATGTGATAGGACGGAAAATATTGAATTCTCACACTTTCCAAACTAATTCATATAGTATGTGCTCTAATAAAGAAGTAGAAATCAGTTTTCTCAATTTTCATAGACTACTCTGTCATGGTAAGCCCTTTTATTTCAGTAATTTAATCGGGGGGTTTTTTTGTTTGTTTTGGGTTTTTTAGACACAAAGGCGATGGATTGCTTTTGTGACTGATATTTTGTATTGGTATTTTTATTGGGGTTTTGTGGGATGTGGTGAGATTGCCCCTCACATCATTTAGGAATAGTACAGTTTGTGGTTTGGAGCTGATAGCACAGTGCTGCCACTGTGCTCACAAAAGCTTAACCATGTGCCTTTATAAATGTTGAAACATTAAGTGGTTAACTTATAAATTACAGTGAAAATAAGTTTCTCCATGTTTCCTTCTCAAATAAATATGAATATTATTTTAAAAAATCCAACTTAAGTGAAAATTAACAGTTTCCTTACCTGTTTGACTCTTATGCACTTCTAAATGTTTGACAAAGGTACCTCTTCGAGGTACTCATGAATAGTAAGTTGATCTCCATTGGATTTGGTTGTTTTTGTTTCTTCACCTTAACCATATAGACCCCCTTAAACTCTCATTTGTTTGGACTTTGTTTTGAATAAATACAAATTATATGTTTAGTTGAAAGTGCATCTTCAAGAGACACACAGGCAGTATAGTGCAGACTTTGACTACAGTAGAGGTTAAATGTTGCTATGTTTTGATTGTAGAACTTGAATATGTGTTTAATTTTTTATGAACAGATTGATGACTCTTCTGCATCTATTTCTCTGGCCCAGCTTACGAAGGTATATATATATTCTTGTCAAGTATTAAAAAAAAAAAGTGTTTTCTTCATGTTTTTAAATCTTCTACTGTGATTTATAGTTGGCTTACTGTTGTAATTTGAAGAAATCTTTAGTTTTTAATAAGATTAAGTATTTAAGTTTAAACTGTGTGTAAATTTTGATACTATCCTGTAAAGAGTAGTTCCTAGTTTGGGAAGATTGAAGGGGAGTACCTTATCAGCCTCAACATAATGTTGCAGTATTACTCATCTTCAAGACACAAAGAAGAAGCACTTCAGAAGCGGTTTACCGTTTTTCATACGTTTCGTTAATTTTTCGTTGGAAACTAACACAATTTTTACAGAAGAATTAAATTGGCTGTAAGTTATGGACATTTCAGAGGGCTTTGCCACAGCCAAAAAACAGTGTTTCTGTAACATGGACAATTGCATGGCTATTTTTGAATCTCTAGTCTTTCTAGATACAGATCCATTCCTGAATGTTGCACAGTTTTATAAGTTGTAGTATATATATATAGTGGGCAGCACAATCTAATTTGTTTGAACACAGACTGTAAATTGTGTAAATGTACCTAATTGTTTATAGGAATATACCAATGTGTATGTGTGGCATATTAGCAGATGTGACCTTCTGAAACTGTTGTAATGCCATGTTTTGCTATGAAACTGCTTGCATTCTTTGCTCAATAATGTGTAACTTTGTCTGTGAAAGCACTAGTGACTGCACTTTGAAAAGGCTTAGTACCAGCCAATTAAACTGCTAGTCATTAAAACTACAAAGATCAGAGAAGGCAGGGCCTAACGCAGAATAGTGAAGTTTGTTCATCTGACAATAAATGCTGGAGTTGATTCCCAAGTGATAAGTCTGCCCTCTGGTAAATTCTTCCCTTACCCACTGTAGAAATTAAACTCTATACATCTGGCAAAAAAAAAAAAGCCAAAAAATCAGTTGGAATGTAACCACCTGATGAAATTGGTCTCCATTAGGGCTGTCCCTAAATACGTCCTTGGTTCTGTAAGTTCATGTCAAGTTTTATTCTAAAACGTGAGGAACTGTCCAAGTGTTGTACACACATTTAAACTCTCACAAGAATCTGAGTATTTCAGAAAAGTATAGGAACAAAGGAAGGCAGCTCCAAACTGTTACGTGCCCTAACCTCTTCAGTGCAGACTGGCTTAGCATGGAGGCAATGTGTTAACAGTTCTGTTTTATTTCCACTATGTATTAAATGCCATATTTGAATTTTGGTCTATTCCTACTAATGTTTTGTGGGTTTTGGGTGTGTTTTGTAAGCCGTTTGGGTTCAAACAAATTAGGCAAGCTTTTGTAAAAGTTTTCTGTAAATGTTAATGGAAATGATTTCACAGATGTCGATCTGGATTATGTTAATGTTGAGAAAAACTGTGTATGTGAAACAACCATTTAATAAAATGTTGAAACTAGTTGGTTGCTTTTGTGAATGAATGCATATAAAAACAAAAACATGAGTGGTTGATTTGAATGATAGGTGCTTGAAGGTCCAAAGAATTTGCAGTCACTCCCTTAGACCCTGCTTGTATCTGGACTAGTGTATAACAAAACATTTTTAACAAATACTGCTTAAAAAAATCAGCTTGCTTCAATGATTTGAAGATCTAGTTCTGCATAAGGTTAATATTACATTTTGTAGATTAAAAGGGCACAGTCAACTGGAAAAAAAAAAATCTCTACAGGTTTTACTTGCACTTAAAAGCACTTAGTGTGGAGAAGTTCGTTTGTTGGGGACAGCAAGCAGTTGGGACTCTCCACAGCACATGGTGGTCAAATTTCTATCGAAAAGAATCCATGGTCTTGCTGAGTGTGTACTAAAAGATTGATTCCTTTTAATGCTTCTGTGTCAGAATTTCAGCAAGCAGAAGCAGCTTCCCCAGCAGCAAGTCGTGTGTCCTTTTAATGCTGCAGAATGTAAGAAGTGGTACTTGACATCCGTATTTCTGAATTGAACGTGTGATGGATATCTTCTCCAAAATAGTCTGGAGCCTAAAAATCAATTTTAAAATACCAGCTAGTGGGTGTTTGGGGTTTTTTTGTTTGTTTGTTTATTTTTACACATAGCTTCAGTCCACTTTATGTTGAAGAAATTTGAATTGGTTACACAAGTCTTTATGTAAGGTACAAACAGAGCCTAAGGTTTTGAGTGCCCAAGAATGCTCTCTTCAGGTAGATTAACAGGCACATAAACATCATGTAATGGCATAAGGACTCCCCAGAACATCTTCAGGACAAATATATTTTATATAAGCAGCTGTTTTCATGCAACCTTAGCTAGAGTTGTGCTGCTCTTTACAGGATTGGATGAGTGGTGTTGTCTTTGGCTGTGTGGAATTAAATGTGTTTCTAATGTGTGTGTCAAATAATTACCTGTTAAACAGACTGCCAATCTGGCTGAAGCCAATGCTTCCGAAGAAGATAAAATAAAAGCTATGATGTCACAGTCTGGCCATGAATATGATCCAATCAAGTAAGTGTTGATAAAGTCAAATCTTTGAAGATTGCAGAAAAATATTACGCGGTTGTTTGCTTTTAAGAGAGAGACACATGCATACTTTTTTTTTTTTTTTTCCCAAAAAACTTTTCTAGTTACATGAAGAAACCCTTGGGTCCACCTCCACCATCATACACTTGCTTTCGTTGTGGAAAACCTGGCCACTATATAAAGAACTGTCCAACAAATGGGGTAAGGTTATGGTGGACTGCTGGTGTTATTTAGTTGTTTATTTATTTATTTATTTAAACTTAGTTACTCAACAAATACATGAACTTTTATTTTGAGAGTCAGTTTCCTGGGGTGAGATACAGACTGGCAAGACAGAATTGCAAAGCCCTTGAAATTTCAAGGGTAGAGATGGAATTATAAGCATAAAACTTCCCTATTTTCCTCAGTAATAGTCTTTAAATATGTCCACAGACCATTCTCTATGTATCATTGTTTATATTTTGATGCACTCCAGTTTAATTGGACATTTTCCCCAGAACTGTAAGTTTTTTGATGACCGTCAGTTAGTACTTTGTGTTGCAAGGGGATGTTTCTGTTGACCCAAGCTATTGAAGGTCTACACGTTGAGTATTCATACCATTTAACGTAGAGCTGTGGGGTATGAATTGAAAACTTCATATGTGGATAAGGAATTTAAGTTTCTCCAGTGACTGATTCAGATGACTGAAATAGACTCCTTCAGAGCCAGAGGTTATTTCTGTCATGCTGGAATGGTGAACTGTGGAATGTTTAACCTCTGAGGAGCCAGAAGTTGTATGAATGTCTGTTAAGTTCAGAATTCCGCTCAAACCTTTGAAACATCCTGACTGTATTTAGGAAAATTAATATTTTAATCATACAAACCTTGTGTCTGAGAAAAGGAGAGGATTAAAAGCTTTCAGTGGTTAGAGTAATCTTTGCCATGTCATTAAGTGTGGCTCTTAGGATGAAATGTCTGCATCTGTTTTCTTAACAGGACAAAAATTTTGAGTCAGTACCCAGGATTAAAAAGAGCACAGGAATTCCCAGGAGTTTCATGATGGAGGTGAAAGATCCCAATACAAAGGGTGCTATGCTGACAAACACTGGAAAATATGCTATACCAACTATTGATGCGTAAGTATGGGAGTTTCCAAGAAGACCAAAAAGCAAACAAGGTCATACATAAATGACTGAGTGGTAATTCAGACTAGTTGTCCAGCATCAGTAATTGCAGGGAAGGATGCGTTGTCATATCTTGAAGTCATTGTGATGACTTCTGATAGTAAAATAGGGTGGTCTTGCTGTTCATCCTCCTGTAATTGGGTTAAACTTGTTGTAAGCTAAGAATCCGTATTTCTGCAAAATGTTCTGGCAGTGTTTACAGTCAGAGTTGTTCTCTTGAGAAAGCTTGATTTGGTCCTAGTTTATGCCTTGAAGGTTTCCTGAAAGGTTTAACAAGTAGCTGTAGGACTGAGATTTCCACCTCCTGTCTGTCAGATCTCACTTGTGAAACAGTGAAATTTTTCTGCTGGTGTGAACTGAGAAAATACTCGTGTGTTCTGGGAGTAGTGTCTGCTCCTGTTCCAGTTTTGGCAGTGTTTGGTAGCACTTTTGTTTTTCTGGTTTTTATCTCCTTTTGTAGAAGCTGTAACATAAACACTTTTAAATTAGAAAATGTAATTTCTCAGAGATTAAGTGTATTCCAAGCCTACAACTCAGGTTTACCCTCTGGTACAGAAGAGGTGGGATTCATTACACATAATTTCCGACTGTCAGTTGACTTCCTATCTAGGCTAATTTCTTGTCTTGGTTGAGCTAAAAGTTGGGAGAGTTTTCCAGAAGGGATAGACACTCCCTGTGAAAGTGTTGTGGCTGTAGAAAAAGGTTTAATCACCTGTGCTTTAAAAGGCTAATAATAAAATCTTTTGATAAAGTCAAAAGCTTGGAGAAGTTGGGTGTTTTTTTTAACCTATATTCAAATTATTTTCTTTTTTCTTTCCCTCTGATCTCCTCTGTCCCTCCAGGGAAGCTTATGCTATAGGAAAGAAGGAAAAACCTCCTTTCTTGCCAGAAGAGCCATCCTCCTCCTCAGAAGAGGATGATCCTATTCCAGATGAGTTGTTATGTCTGATTTGTAAAGATATAATGACAGATGCAGTTGTTATTCCCTGCTGTGGAAACAGTTACTGTGATGAATGTAAGTATTACTCCCACGTTTGTTAATTCAGAACATCAAACGTGATCTACTGATGGGAGAAATAGGAGCTAACAAGATTAGTTTTGTTACCAGCTTATTTAGTGCTCAAGTATAGCCTAAATAGAAACAGACTTCTTGGATATAAAGGGGGAAAAAAGTCTTAACTTACTGTGAACTAAAACAAGTGGATAGTTAGGTATTCAATCCAAGTTTTTCTAGTGAGAAAAGGTTAAGAAGTTTAGAATCCCATCTTACTTATGATTTTGAGCAATGTTTTATTTCTTACCTTGAGGGTGGTTGACAGCTCGCTGTACCAGCTAGAAAAAACATGGCTGAAATGGCATGATGCAGTCTCATCTGCAGCTTGTGATGTTACAACGATTACATATCGAAATTGTATAGTTATTTGGTGCATATTCAGTATTTTTTATACTATTGAACACTTAGAGCTTTATGCTCTCAGTTCAAGACCATGCTCATTAATCATGCAACTCCCGAATTTTCACAGTGTGCCTAAAAATTATACTGATCATTCTAATTATTCACAGGTATCAGAACAGCATTACTGGAATCTGAGGAACATACATGCCCAACATGTCATCAAACAGATGTGTCTCCAGATGCTTTAATTGCCAACAAGTTCTTACGCCAGGTAATATGATCACTTTTACATAAACTGTAAGAAAAAATTATTTGTAAAGAGCTAAATTGTAAGAAAATACTAATTTTTGTCACCTTTGGCAAGGCTAAGTTGAGTAAGGCTAAATCTACTTCTCAAATACATTATTATTACTGAAAAACCAACAGCTCTGCAGTGGCAGTTGGTAAATTACTGTCACTGGTTGTTTTTTTTTAAATGGTTGTCTTGCTTTGGGATCCAATGTTAATGCTGAAGTCAAGTATTTTAAATGCAAATACATTTACAGAATTAATTACACATGTAGTTTTACTCTTTGGAAGTTTTTGTTTTGTTGCTGAATTTTCTTATGACTTGTTTGTCCACCTACAGGCTGTGAACAACTTCAAAAATGAGACTGGCTACACAAAAAGACTCCGTAAGATTCAGCAGCAGCAGCAGCAGCAGCAGCAGCCACCACCACCACCTCCACCTCCACCACCACTAATGAGACAAACGATAACACGCAACCTGCAGCCTCTAATGAGGCCAGCAATTTCCAGACAGCAGGATCCACTAATGATTCCATTAGCTTCTCTGTCTTCTCACTCTGCTGCTGCCTTGGCCCCTGGTCAGTCTGTTGCAGCTGCGCTGCCAGTAAATCCGTCTTCTGTCCTTGTCTCTGATCTCCCTCCAGCAGTGTCTCTGTCTCTCCGCGGTGAAAAACCAGATGGACCTTTTCGGTAAGTTAATCTGTAGCTCAACACAAATACAAAAGACAACAAAGTGCATAAGTTAGATTCTTCCTGTCAAGCTTCTTGGTGATTTATGTGTGGATCATTCATGACAGTTTGCAATAGTTGTATGAGTTCCACTTTTTGTTTTAGCTTTGGATGAGGACACTTCAGATTGGAGTTGTACCTCATTCAGGAACTTGTCCTGAGTTTTTCTTGTTTGATTCCCTATCAGTCACTCAGTATACATTTACCCCATATCAGGATTTTTTTTTGCTCAGCGGCCTTTATTTAAATGACAAGCAATTTCTAAAGTTATAATTTCTCTTTGCACGGATTCTTTTGGAGTGTATTAATTTTCCTGTTACTGAGGAGATAGTGTTTTCATGAAAGGTGTACAAGGTCAATTACAGGTAAAATTAACTAGGTGTTTTCATGTTACTTTTTTCTATAATAGTTCTGCCATCATCATTGTGATGTCAGAATCATCTTCAGTAGAACACAGGTAGTCAGTGACTCATACAGATTTGGATAATGGTTCTTTAGAACATTGTAAATTTGAAGTATTTATAAGCATAGAAGTCTGAGTTTGCAACCCAGTGAAGTTGACTGAAAATATATTTAAAATAGGAGCTGTTGTTTAGGGTTTATATCCTTTCAACTTTATGCTTTGAATGCAAATTACCGCTCTGTCTGGAAGGCTGTCCGGCCCAGCTGTACTGTTGAGTACAAAGGGTCACAATTTAAAGGAAACCACTAAGGCACCTTTATGAGCTAGTATAAACATGTCCTAGTAGAATTTAAGTTCTTCTTGCATCTTGCAAAACTGAGTTTTAGTGTGTGGGTTATAAGTACTCTATCGCTTTCATTTGCAGCTAGCTTAATAAGACATTTTTCCCTTAAACTCTCTCTAGTCCAAATTGGATTCAGTACTTAATTTGCAATCAGCCAACTTTACATTTGTAAATCTGGTGAAGATTATATTTTAATTTATTTTTCCTTTTACAGTAGTCAACCTTTTCTTACTTTGAACTTTACATTTCCAGTATCTCTTCAAAACAGTGTATTTGAATAAGAAAATCTGTTGGTTATTTTTTTTCTCTAGTGATCCAGATATTATACCTCCTGCAGCTCTGATGACTGCTGCTGAGCTTTCTAAATCTTCCTCTCTGGCAATCAGCAGTTTGTTGGAAGAGAAGGTAAAGTTTATTTCAACAGAAATTTGTATTTTTAACAGCTTTCACCTATTCTTGTATTTTAATAAATCTTATTTTCTAACAGTTTGCGTTTATTCACAAGGGCTATCAGGTTCCTGTACTAAGGCAACCAGCAATACCTAGTCTTCTGGGCCCACAAGGACAATCAATTCCCACAACTGGTAAGTATCTGCAGCTTTAGAATTAAAAACAAACAAATGAAACAAAAACAAACAATCAAAAAAACAACTTCAGATAAACTGAATGGGATTTTTTCCTTTTCCTCTTTCCAATCCAAAAGGTCATCCAATGAGAATTGGTGCTATTCGCTCAGCAGGTAGCAGGCCAGGTTGGGAACTGTAAGTATCTTCTACAGAAAGTCAAGATGTTATTACTTGTAACATGCTGAACGTGGCAGTGACACATAACTTAGTCAACAGCTGATTTATAATGATATAAGTATGTACAGGTAATTGTGGAGTGGTAATTAATTTTTAAATGGCTTTATTTGAATTTCGTGTAACGAATTTCGTGTAAAGGGGGCCTGCGCCTCCAAAAAGATTGTTTAAAAGAAAGTTACAATGCACCATTGAAGAGGACTGTGAAAAATGAACTCTTTTTGAGGAATCAGTAATTACGTATTCAAATTAAATATAATTAAAAGACAAGATGGAAGGACATTTGGCTGAATATGACCAAAGAAGTTATTTCATAGAAATGAGTCTCCAATGTAATTTTTTTTCAGCAGCTTAGTTGATACTAGTTGAACAAATTACTGGCAACATCAGTGCCCTTATTTTATAACTATTTGGAATTTTTTCAGTCCTCTCAAACAACCAGACTGCTTTCTCTCGCCTGGAGTGAGTGAGAGAGAGAGGAGTCCATCTTATTTATTAATCGTAATTGCAAGTTTGTCTTTCCTTACAGTAAATATTTGTTACAGATAAGTAGCTATAGATAAATTATATACTATACATTACATATATAGAATACATCTAGATAATTTAAGTGTGCGTTACGTTTATAAATTCTTAAGGATAAGTCATAACAAAAACAAGCATCCATCCCACAAATTAGGTAAAATCTCAGATTCAATAAGAAGGAAAACAACAAGGCCAAATGGATCACTGTGAGGCAGCAACATAGGATGCCAATGTGGAAGATGTTAGAAGAAGTTCAAGAGATGAGTTAATATTTGTGCAGTACTTTGAAGATTGGAAATGTGAAATATTAAATGCTTCAAGGAGTGGCAGAGAAGTGATGGGCACTTGTCATGTGGGAAGTGGGAGTCTCTTTTTAGCTTAGGCAGCCTCTGTCTATGGTTGCTAAGGTGAGTGTAAGCAGAGAACTCTGAGTGAACTGTTAGGGCTATGAGGATGAGGAAGACAAGTCTGAGGATCAAGAAATGAATGTAGACTGAAATGACCAGAAGGTAGGGAGAAAGACACTAAAGTTCAGACCGAGGTGTGGTCACCACTGTGCTCCTGATTCCTTTGCTTTCCTCTTCAAAATCAGGGCAAAGTGTAACAAACAGTGATACATGTTTTTGGGTCTCTTTAGAAGTTCAAATCGAGGACGTCCGCATAGTGAACGTTCCCAAAGGACTCAGGCCCCAGCACTACCAGCATCAGCACCAGTCTTTGTGCCTGTGCCTCCACCTCCCTTGTATCCTCCACCTCCCCATTCACTTCCTCTTCCTCCGGGGGTACCACCACCACAGTTTCCTCCTCAATTTCCACCTGGTCAGCCTCCATCTGCTGGGTACACTGTTCCCCCTCCAGGATATCCCCCAGCTCCTGCAAACGTGTCATCAGCTTGGGTACCAACTGCAGTACCAACGGCTCATTCAAATACCATCCCAACAACACAAGCACCTCCTTTATCTAGGGAGGAGTTTTACAGAGAACAACGGAGACTTAAAGAGGAGTAAGTATTTGGCTCAGTGAAATTGTGGTGTCTTTCATTTTTGTATTTCAGTAGCATATCGGACTGCAGTTACGCCTAAAGTGCATCTGACATAAGCCAAAATTACATATAGAACATTTTCTTCCAATATACTTTTTCATTGCGGATGGTGAACATGCAAAGCTAAAGACAAATGTAACTCTAAAACTTTCCCTAAAAGTCAGAGGAATTCTGAACTGTTTTGCATAAATAGGTTGTTCGCCTTTTGCATTTGCATGCAGTATACATTTTCTCATATTGGCCATGTTTTGTTTCTTGATGTCTTTTTGTAATAAAGGTCAAACTTATTTTAACAGGGAAAAGAAAAAGTCCAAACTTGATGAGTTTACAAATGATTTTGCTAAGGAATTGATGGAATATAAAAAGATTCAAAAGGAGCGTAGGCGTTCGTTTTCCAGGTAACTGCTTTACATGTCCGTAATGGAGAAGCAGATTGTCTAGAAGAATCAGGAGGAGGTCCACTCCACCTCACTATCTTTAGTTGGATTGGATAATTAAAGGGCTTAGCATTGTTAGGAGTTTCATTTGAAGGTTGCTAGCTCAGATGTAGCGGAGCACGGTTGACTTATAATTTGGCAGCAGTTATTAAGGAGCAGGTGTTTCTTTTACTAAAGTATTTTTGTAACCATCCTTCACCTCCTGGCAGCTTTGAGGAGGCTGAGTAGGTTTAGTAGCTGGATGTTCTCCATCACCCTATTGTGATTATAGCTGTTACCTCAAAGCACTTGGGAAGAAATAAATGAGAGAAGTTGTGTTCGTTTCCTCTTTTGTTTCTCATATGGATACATGGAGAGATTTCAACCTGGACTGCAAACTGATGACTTGCACTAGTGTCTTGTTGACATTGATAATTCTTTTCTTAGGAATTAAAAGGTCAGATGTGTTTATAATGAAATCTTAAATTGCAGAAGGACATTTAGAGGAAGAGTGGTGCTAATGAGCATGTGCAGAATAAAGAGGAATAGTTATTTAAAAAATAGTCAAAGAAAAACTTGTCAAGGAAAATAATCAGGGTGGCTGATATTTTCTATCTCAAAAATTGCTTGGACAACAGTCTGAATAACTATCTATTAGTAATGTTGTCAGTGTATTTCGTAGAGTAATGGCATAATAGTACTTTTAGATGAGACCTTATTTGAGACAGTGTCGCTAGGCTTGGTTAGAGATGTGCAAAATTTTACTAGAACATCTGACTAGAAGAGTTGATTAAAATCTGTGGTATGTAACCTTGCAGTACAAAGTATTACACATCCTGTACAGATTGACAAATAAACAGTGAAGTTAAATTGACTAGGCTGGTATTTTAAAATTGAGCTTTACTGTCTTGAGTTGAATTTATGTTTTCTTATAGCTCGGTACCGTTCTGTAGCCATTAAGACTTGCTCTTCTTGCGTCTCACAACTTAAATCGTACTTGTAGTGCTAAAAAAGTTCTGCATTCATGTACCAGTAGAGGCCAGCATACTCCAACTTAAATATATGAATAGCTATGGTAGTTAATTTGATAGAAGCAAGTGGAAATAGACTTACCCTCCCTGTATGTTTTTACACTAACAAAGCAGTGGCTGTTTTGTCTTGTAAGCAAAAAAACTTTTACGTGTTATCAAGCTCTTTAATTTGCAGTAGCATTATGCCAGCAGCTGAAAGAAGCGTTGACATAAACGAGAGGAGATTTAAAAAATATATATTTAATGGGAAAGTGACTGTTTTGAATTAAATTCTTTTTTTTTTTTTTTTTTGTGCTGTGTTTTTTTGAAGGTCCAAGTCTCCTTACAGTGCTTCGTCTTACTCAAGAAGCTCATATACCTACTCCAAGTCAAGATCGGGTTCTTCGCGCTCCCGTTCCTACTCTCGGTCATTTAGTCGTTCCCATTCTCGCTCCTACTCACGTTCACCTCCATATCCAAGAAGAGGCAAAGGGAAGAGTCGTAACTATCGTTCTAGGTCAAGGTCACATGGTTATCACCGGTCAAGGTCCAGGTCACCCCCCTACAGAAGATACCATTCACGGTCCAGGTCTCCAGTGTTTAGAGGCCAGTCTCCCACTAAACGGACTATACCTCAAGGGGAAGGAGAAAGAGAGTATTTTAACAGATACAGAGAAGTTCCACCATATGATATGAAAGCTTACTATGGTAGATCTATTGACTTTAGAGACCCATTTGAAAAGGAAAGATACAGAGAGTGGGAAAGGAACTATAGAGAATGGTATGAAAAATTTTACAAGGACTATGCTGTTGGAGCCCAACCTCGACCTCCAGTGAACAGAGAGAACTTTTCTCCAGATAGATTTGGTCCACCTGGAACCAGACGAGAAAATTCACCCTATGCTCGGGGACGTAGGGAGGATTATGCTGGTGGGCAGAGTCATAGAAATCGTAGTGTAGCTGGAAATTTCCCTGAAAAGCTTTCGGGAAGAGAGAGCCATGGTGCAAAAGATCCTACAAAATCAAAAGAGAAGGAGGTGGAAAATCCCCTGGGAGATGGCAAAGGAAATAAACATAAAAAACACAGGAAGAGGAGAAAAGGGGACGAGAGTGAGGGATTTCCCAATGCTGAGCTGTTAGAAAGTACGAAAAAAACAAGGGAACCAGGTACAGCAGAAGACATTAAATCAGACTCTCTGTTCATGCTCCCGAGTAGAGATGATGCCACCCCAGTGAGAGATGAACCTATGGAAGCAGATTCTATAGCTTTCAAACCAGTGTCTGAAAAAGAGAAAAAAGACAAGGATAAGCCCAAAGCAAAAACTGATAAGACAAAACGGAAAGCAGAAGTGGCTGCTCCTCCGAAGAAGGACAGTGCAACAAAACCAGCTAAAACTTCCCAAGAGAAGGTGGAAACTGATCGTGAAAAATCTCCTCGAATGGAACCTCTTGTGAAAAAAACAAAGGAGGAGTTGCCAAAGACAGACAGTGTCAAAGCATCTTCCTCTCAGAAGGATGAGAAGGCTCTCGGTACACCACGGAAGGTTCATCCAAAAGTGGCAAAAGATCACCCAGAAGCCAGGCCAGCCAAGGAAGAAAAGGCGAAGAAGGATCATCCAAAAGAATTAAAGTCAGAAAAGCCCTCCAGCAAAGAGGACAAGTCAAAAAAAGCGGTTGAAAAAAGCAAATCTTCTGATGCAAAAACTGAAAAAAGAAAAAGAAAAGCAGATGAAAAGGTCGATAAAGAACATGAAGCAGCTTCTGTAAAGGCCTCGAAACCAGAAACTGCTGAATCAAAAACATCACCAAAAGGGAAAACTGAACCTGACGGTGAAAAAGGAGAGAGAACTCCAGAAAAGGATAAATCTGGTTCTCTTATCACTCCTGCAAAAAAGATTAAACTTAACCGAGAAACTGGCAAAAAGATTGTGAGTGGAGAAAATGTGCCACCTGTGAAAGAACCTGTTGAGAAAGTTGAGCCAAGCAGCAGCAAAGTTAAACAAGAAAAAGCAAAAGGAAAAGTGAGAAGGAAAGTAACAGCAGCTGATGGATCTAGCTCAACTCTTGTGGATTATACCAGGTATAATTTTCTTTTCCTACGTTTCCTTCATTTCTTTTCCTACCTTTTCTCCCTCCTCTCCCACTAAAATTTAAAACCTTTATGATAACTGATGAAAGGAGAAGCCAAATCCATGCTAAATCCACGCTCAGTGAGTATTTGAATAATCTTGTCAGTTTTTCTGCTAAACGGTACAAATGAAAATTTATTGCAGCAGACAAGCAGCCTGGACAGAAAGCTGGTAAGTTTTTAATGGGTAATGTGTTTGACCCTTACTTCTGGGACTTTTTTCCCCTCTTAATCGTTGGACTTTTGCATACAGCTACGTACTGAGTCTTTGAGGTGTCCTCTCCATGTCTTCCCTCAAGTCCTGCTTAGTACCAAAGGCAAGGATAACAGATATGTCTGTATCTTGCAGTATTTTGCATTTTTAAAATTGCAAGGTAGCATAAATGACTTTCTTTTGCTAGTATGACAAGAAATTATAAGTTGCAGAAATAGCATCTTGGCTGCCTGTATTGCTTTGAGCACATAATGGCTCCTTAATTGCTTACCTGCCTGTTGAAATAAGAAGGTATATCTGATTTATCTACCATAGGTAGAAATAGGACATCGAGGAATTAACTGATCAGACAATTCCTGATCTGATCATCGAATCATCGAATGGTTTGAGTTGGAAGAGATCTTTAAGATCATTTAGTTCCAATACCCCTCCTCTAGACCAGATTGCTCGCAGCCCGGTCCAGCCTGGTTTTGAATGCATCCAGGGAGGAAGCAGTGATGATCTTTTGTCTTTGTTAATTAAATACCTAGTAGGAGGACACTAATTGATCACTCATTATCTTAGTTGGCAGACTCATCCTTCATCTTGGTTGTCACGTTCGTTGATCATCTTTTGAAAAAGTATTGGAGTTTTACAAGTGAAACAGAAGTCATTTTATGAAATACCACAAAAGACAGCTGTGCTTGAATCTACCACCATATTAATTTATGATATTCTTCTTCTTAGCACCAGTTCTACTGGAGGAAGCCCTGTTAGAAAGTCTGAAGAGAAGACAGATACAAAGCGGACTGTCATTAAGACAATGGAGGAATATAATAATGATATAACTGCCCCTGCTGAAGACGTCATTATTATGATCCAGGTCCCTCAGTCAAAGTGGGATAAAGATGACTTTGAGTCTGAAGAGGAAGACATTAAATCTACCCAGCCATCTTCAAACGTAGGAAAACCTGCTAGTGTTGTAAAAAATGTGAGTGCTAAGCCACCAAATCCCATAAAACACAATGAAAAAGAACTGGAGCCTTTGGAGAAAATACAGAAAACTACAAAAGAGGTGAGTTATGAAAGCTCTCAGCATGAGTTAAAAGGTTCAAAAAGTTCAGTGTTGAATGAAAAAGGTAAAACCAAAGAGCGGGATCATTCTCTGTCAGACAAGGATACTTCTGAAAAGAGAAAAAGCAGTGTTCAGCCAGAAAAAGACCACTCAGAACGTGCAACCGAACAAGGAAATGGAAAAAATGTTTCTCAGTCTTCCAAAGACAGCAGATCTTCAGAGAAACACGATAGTGGCCGTGGATCCACTGCTAAGGATTTTACTCCCAATCGAGACAAGAAGTCTGACCATGATAGCAGCAGAGAGCATTCTAGTTCCAAACGTAGAGATGAAAAAAGTGAGTTAGCGAGGAGAAAAGACTCTCCTTCACGAAACAGAGATTCTACATCAGGACAGAAAGGTAAACCGAGGGATGAACGGGCAGAGTCCTCCAAAAAGGGCACTGGGGATTCCAAAAGAAGTGGCTACAGCCCTTCACGAGACAGAAAGCAGTCAGATCACAAAACTGCTCATGATTCCAAGCGTTCATTAGAGGAGCACAAACCTCTAGATAAGAATTCTTCTAAGGAGAAGGAGAAGGAAAAAGAAAAGGAGAAGGAAAAAGAAAAAGAGAAGGATAAGGACAAAGAAAAGGAGAGGGAGAAGGAAAAGGAGAGGGAGAGAGAGAGAGAGAAGGAGAGGGAGAAGGAAAAGGNCAAAGACAAGGAGAAGGAAAAGGAGAGGGA
>VXAB01001422.1:0-35755 GCA_013399175.1 Odontophorus gujanensis
TTTCCCTCGGGGCCGCGCTGCCAGGCGGTCCAGTGCCCTCGCCCGCCGCGGAGCATCGTCCCGGCGCGGCGCCGCCGTCCCTTTGTTGCGGCGCTTCGGGACGGGCGGCTCCGTCAGCCCTGCGGCATGGGCCCGGCCCGGCCGGGGCCGCGGAGAGCTGCGGGGCGGCTTTGCGGCCCTGCCCGTGCTGCCCGGGCCCGGCGCCGTGTGTCGGAGCGCAGCGCTGGTGCTTCGTCGGCTGAGGGGGTGTGAGGTGAGGAATAAAGGCGATCTCGGAGCAGGTGCGCTGTAGTCAAAACGCGTTCGCTTATTCTGAAGCGCGTTCGCGTTCTCCGTCGCGCTGTGGTGAGGAGGTGCTCCCGGCGCTGGCGCCGAGATGCTGGGGTTGCTGAGCCAGGAGCTGTGGGTGAGTGCTGTGTCTGCGGTGAAACGCGTCGCCGGGCTCTGTCGGTGTGACCGTGAGGGATTGAACCGCTCAGGAATCGAGGCAAGAAATACTAGAATTCCCAGCCCGGCTCTGAGGGCGTGTTGTGTGCTGCTGGGCTGTTTGGGAGGGATGGAGACAAAGGAATAGTGCTTGTTTGGGAGTTTCACAACTCATTTGTATTCCACAACATCACATCTTGCTGGTACTGTCATGTGAATGCAGATGCAATTGAATTTCTTCTAAGAGGTGTAACTTAAAGGCTATCCAGAAATCACTTTCTGCTTTATAAGCATTTTCCCAAAGTAGCGTATTTACACGTGTGTTTTTGTTTTTTTTTCCTTAAAAAACAATGTGCTTATAATGCCAAGAGGTGTTTCATGCAGTTGGTTTGTTCTTAAACATGAATAAGAGCAGAACAAGAATGAAATCTCTCCCTAGGAAGCAGAGGAGTAGAGAAGCATAAAAGCTCTTTTAAAGGGCATCTTGTGCATTGGAAGTGGAAAAGAGGTGTGTCAGCTGAGTGGCAGCAAAGTTGGTTGTGTTTTTTGGGTTTTCTTGATATTGACTTAGTTAGGAGATGGTTATGGGGATTCAGAAGGAGGGCGAATGTTGGAATGGGCTGCTGTGAAGATGGGTAAGAAAAAAGGGTGCATCGTCAGTGGAGGGCACCTGGAATTTTAAGCTTTAATACTCCCTTCTTGTCATTTACACCTCAGGTTAGTACTGTGCTTTGGTTGTTCTTGAGTATTAGTGCTAGAGCTGATCAGATTGTGACGCTGTGTGCCATATGTGCTGGCAGAAAGCATTGCAGTGGGATGGACCAAAGATACAGCTTGAGCTTTAATCTTGAGTTTCCCTGCTGTTTGCTTTTTTTAATTATTTATTTTTATTCATACATGCACCATTGATTGCCAGAAAAACTGACTGACTTCATAGTGTCATGTGTAAACCTATATATAGCTGTGATGTCACGATGGTGTTACAGCACTGCTTATTATTTTGACAGCATAATGCAGAGAAGTCTGGGCTCATCAGTCTAAAAAACTTCCTATTAAGTGAAGAACTTCAGTAGGTTTACCATTCTTTTCTATCTGCTTGTCCAGTAGGAATGTTGTTCTGACACCAGAAGTGCGCTGTTTTCATAATCCTGCTGATTTATCAGCTTACTGGAACATTTCAAACTGTCTTCTGACAGCAACAAACTACATAGTTAATTTTTTCTAACAGGATGCTGAAGGTGCCGTTAGTCATTCCACATGAAGTGGGGAGAGAGTGCTGATCATCCTTTATCCAATTCATGTGGAGAATATAAACAGTATAAAGAACTCAAGTTTTAGAACCTGGCGGAAGTTCCACATTCAGAATAAGCTGGTCCTGTTAAAGCCGTACAGAAAATGGGAGCTAACTACTTGCAGGTGCCAAAGGAGCTCATCATCAGACAAGTGCTGTCCCTGCGGCAGCAGAAGGAGCTCTGGAGGCATTCAAGAGCCGTGTCGATGTGGCACGGAAGGATGTGGTTTAGTGGACGTGTTGGTGATGGGCTCGTGGTTAGACTCTGATGACCTCAGAGGTCTTTTCCAGCCTTAATGATTGTGTGAACTGACTTTCAGGTGGGGTACTGAGTGTTGAGTTTGTTCTTCTGTCAACAGAATACAGAAATAATTGAAGGTGATCTTGAAGCTCTGTAGAGTGACTTCCTATTTAGAGCAGACTCCAGTGGATCCAGCAACAAGGAACAACAACAGCAACAAGGGGTGTGGATGTTCCTTGCTTCAAAGGGAGTGTTAGCCTAAACTGTGCTTGTGGTTTCCTGGTGGTGAGGCTCAGTACAGGTTTGCCTCAGCTTCACTTCGTTGTTTGCCAAGGAAGCCATGTATCATTTAATTGCCAAGGCCATAATGCGTAATAAAAGCAAAATGCAAATGTGTTGGGTGAGGCTGGGAATTAAGGTGTTAATGCTAAACTCCTAGTTAAATTTGTGTTCGTTTCTTTTCTGGTCTGTAAGAATGGAATGGAATTTTTCTCTAGGACCAAAAATCCTGATTCACTTGCCAAAAGGGGAAATAAAAATGGTGCTAAAATGTAAGGAAAAAGCATTTTGCTACAAGTGCTGGCTCTAGGTTTGTGTGTTGTCTGTCCATCTGTTTCCTTTCCTGTAGGAAGGTGTTCTGCAAGCCAGGACTTTAATTTTTCTCCTCGACTTTACAGCCAGGAGTGGGTGCGCAGTCTCTGGGTGTGTCTGCCCGGAGCCCATCCAAGTCACAAGTGGCTGGAGGGACTGCAATGAGAATTAAACCGAGCTGCTCTAAGAAGTGAGGCCATCGTGTCTGGCACAGCCGGGTCTCTGGTGTTCCAGAATAAACTGTGCTGCTATCATCAGATGTGTTCCCAGTCAAATGTCCTGGCAAAAACCTCATTGGAAAAATGTTGGCATGTGATTGGAAGGAAAATGAAGAAGAAAACCCTTAATGCCTGATTTATTTATTTATTTTTATCTGGCTTAAAGTTCAGTAGCATTGGTTTATGGCGAACAGTTTCACTGGAGTAGTTTGTATCTTCTCATATCTGGGGAGTAATTAGGGTATCTGTGACTCCTTACTGCAGACGCTTTGCTCTGTATGGTAGCATCCATTCATTTTTCTGATCACTTTGGTTTTACTTTGCTCATTTCTGGGGATGTGGCTTCCTGCTGAGGGCTCACCACTGATACCAGCTTCTTGTTTTTGTATGTTCTCATAATCCATTTAAGTCACTTTACAGCTTTGCTCCTGCCAGAAGGTGTGGCTGTGCTGGTACTGCGTGTCAGCAGTAGTGCCCCTGTACCTCCCCGGCAAGCAGGCAGGCACTTGAGTTGATACCTGGCCCTGCTGTGGGTCTGCGAGGTGGCTGGGGAGCTCCTCACACTCAAGGGACATGCTGGTGGCAGAGCTGCCCCAGTGGCAGAAGGAACGGTGCTGAGGAGGGGCTGGGATCAGGAAGCTGGAGGCAGGTGAGGGAATGGGGCACTCTGGCAGTCAGCGTTTGAATCGGCCTGGGCTGTCTTGGATTTGCAGTGTTAGATTGTTCATGTAGCACACAGGCAGAAATAGGTGTCCTTATAGAGGAATAACAAAAATCTTTGCCTTAATCTTCATTTACAGCTTCAAAAAGAGGCTGAGGTGTGAATAGACCATGGTTTTTAGTGTGCTTTGCTTTTTAAATGTGTTTCTAACAAATCGGATTTTAAGCTTACATGCAAGTTTTCTAGATAGTGACAGAATAGCTGGCAAATTCTTATGCTCTTCGAACTTTTCTGAAAGGCAAACAGTGAGGTGCAGTTTCACAGACAGTGCTTCTACTGCAGTAGGATTGGTTTCTTGGTAGACTAAACTGGTTTCTCTGGACCCTATGTATTTGTAGAAAAGAAATGTAAAGGTGCAGTGTTATTACATGAGACTTCAGAATCAACAATGAACAAAACTAGGAAGTTGACTTTTATTTTTGTAACCTACAGTATTCTGTCCTGTAAAACTATGTAAGAAATCTTAATAGTCAGCATTTGTTTAGCATGCATAAAATAGATATTGATCATCACTGAAATTCTCTTTTCTTTCAGGCTGCCATCATGACAGCTGAAGAAACAGTGAATGTTAAAGAAGCTGAAATAATTAAACTGATACTGGATTTTCTGAATTCAAGGAAGCTTCATATCAGTATGCTGGCACTTGAGAAAGAAAGTGGGGTCATTAACGGCCTGTTTTCAGATGACATGCTTTTTTTAAGGTAGGCCTTTCTCTAGTGCTTAAATACCACATATATGAAAGCATAGTGTTGGACTGCTCTGTGACACTGAACGGGAGTTCTCATCTTACTCTTCTGCTTCCTCTCCCAGTTGTGTTGTCCAGCCCTGTTCTGTGTTAGCAAAGTCCTTCTATGAACTATTTAATGTAAATGACATAACATCAAAGAGGCTTTAGAGTTAGATTTGCTTGTTTTCTTGTTTATTCATGTGTTCATTCGTTTTGACATTCTGGCAAGCTGATGAATTTGAAGTGGGAAGGAGTCTTAACACATGTCACTGTCAGCATGGGCTAAGTCGGACCAAGCTCCTGAGCAGCAGACGGGAGAGCGGCACCTTCCAGCAGCGGTGATCTGTTGTTATCTGCTTACCATGTCATGTGGCACTGAGCACATCATTGTTTGGTTTCTGATACACAAAGTCTACTCGTACTAAGATCTGGGATGAGGTACCTGCTGTTTATCAGGGCTTGGAAGTTTGTGTCATTTACCATTCATTATACTGTCCTCTGAATCATTAGAACTACTCACTGTAGATGCACTGTAGTGCGTTGCAGTCTTCTCTGACAAGAAAAATCGCATCAGAGGTATTTAATAACTTTCTGGAAGCATGAGGAAATAATTTATCTGGTTATTCTTAAAATGTAAACAAAAATAAATTACTGAACAGGTTTTCTCATGTAGCTTCTCTTTTGATAAGATTGCAGTTACTGGAATAAAATGAAAGAAGAACTGAAGAGATTGAAATCAGTAGTAATACTTGTTTGGATTGACTAAGAATGAAACAGACTCCACATCTAATGAGGAATGCAACCTTTCCTTTTAGAACAGGACCTGTTACTGAGTACTGTGTGCATTGTGAGTTGAAGTAATCCACCTGTGCAATGTAGCACACTGTTCTGGAGAGTTGAAACTCTTTTGCGGGCATGGTTACTTCCAAGCTGTTGCTTTTATACTCTCAATGTTGGTGCTCTGCACCTCTTAGTATAAAAATAGGGCCAGCAGTAGTTATACAATTAAAGTTAACTCATTTTTAAGTCCACTTCAGTTCTGCAGCATGTCTTCCTTGAATAAATGTGCTTGAAGAATACTCAATAAGAATTACAGGTCAAACAGGAAATGCAGGGCCATTTCATCCTTATTGGTATGTCTTTAAGAGCATCAGTATTTGTACCTGTATGAAGTTACTTTTTTACAAAATGCTGAGATTCGTATTTTACTGTATCAGTCGTGTTAACATATGTGCAAAGCATTATTTTTTCCAAACAGATTGATCACCTGTTTTATGTTTAAATATACAACTGTCATTTAAACATAGAGCTTTGTAAGCTGATTGCTTAGGAAGAGCAGAGATGTGCTTGTCTGGTGAAATGAAAGCAGCGCTGTTGTTTTTCTCTTACTAGGCAATTGATTCTCGATGGTCAGTGGGATGAGGTTCTGCAGTTTATTCAACCTCTCGAATGTATGGAAAAATTCGACAAGAAAAGGTGAAATAGAATACACGTCTATGTCTTTATCCACGAGTTATATTTTTCTTGGGAGTGGTTTTGAAAAATAGAAGAGATTCAACATTCTTTATGAAAACAGTTGGTTTAAGTTTTAACTGTTTTATGTGTGTGTGTGTCCTGTATACGGTTCCTAATTGTGTGTGGATGTGTTATTTACACTTGAAGTGAAAAATCCATGAGTGCACAATGTGTAATGGGCTTTCATTTGCTTTACATCTCAGGAATGTGATGCTGCATGTTGAACTGTTCTTTTATATTGGGATGTATGTCTGTTTAAGAAACAAATATGCTTTGTATACTTTATTATCCCCTATGACCCTTCAAATATTTTTAATGTGTAATTTCTGAAAGCAATAATTGAAGAAAAACGTCCTCTAAAATTTTGTGGTTGCAAATTTGTTTGGCTTTGAGCAGAGTTTCTTAACACAGTAATTTTTATTCCTAACTCAAAAAAGAACTGTAAAATGTATTGTTCATCTCTATTTTAAATATTGAACTACTGGGTAATAATTCACTACTTGCCTGCAGGTTTCGTTACATAATTATGAAGCAGAAGTTCTTGGAAGCCTTATGTGTAAACAATGCAATGTCAGCAGAAGACGAGCCTCAGCATGTAAGATCTGTCTTTGTTTTGGAAATTTTTTGTTGGCAAAAAAATTATTCACATGTTCTAATTAAAAGAAAAACAAATGCTGCCAGGCTGAACACACAGGTTCTATCTATTACCGAATGGTTTCATAAATAATGGACAAACTAATTGGTGTACTTTGGAAGTAAATGTGATCCTCAGGTCTCAAATGGGATTTTATATGCAAGGGTTGCTTGAAATGTGATGGTATAGATCCGTGACCATATGTTATCTTTGTGGTCCTGATTTTGAAATTGAGGCCATTATGCTAAAGAACTGTGCTCTTTTTCAGGAGTGCTCTGAAGCAAGCCTGAAAATCAGGGAAATTTATTGTCAGGTCCAAATGCAAGATGAAATTGATATTAACCTTCATTTCTGTTGTTCTTAACGAGGAAAGATGCTGTTGTTTCTCTGATGGCAACAGATATAGTCACGAGGGACTGAGTTAAATGTGCAAACAGAAGGAGCAGCAAACTTAGATTTTCAGAATGGAGACATGAATGGCAAATCAAAGTGACAGGAAAGGCATGCTGACTGTGGACTTAAAGTTTCTCATTTGTGTTAGTAATGTAAGTAAGTAGTAAGTTTCTAACACGAAGGTTATCAAATGAAGCAAACGAAGAATTCCAGTAGTTCTAAGACAACTGTTTTGTTTTCAAAACTGGTTTAATTCTGTCTCATTATGTATACTACTGACTTCTCTTGACAGTATTGAGAAAGCTTGAAGTAAGTGTTGTAAAGGGTGCACATTCTTCTCCTGTAAGCAGTCTGTCTGTACACAATTATTAGGTAATAGTACAGGAGGAGGTAGTCAATACATTTCTTATTTCTGTACTGAATGTTCCAGATGTGTAAGCACTTGTAGATGAAAGACGCGTATGCTGAGAGTATGCTAGGGAACAGAGGTAGGATTTTGTTGTTTTTTTTTTTAAGAGTCTTTTAAACTAAAAATACTAGGTTATGTGTATTCAACGTGTTTTTCTGACTTTTAGTTTCAACAAACTTTCTTCTAAAAGCTATGTATTCATATGGAGGTGTTATCTGTTGAGGTTAATTTTTCGAACTTATAATGTTTATCTGATTGGAAAACAGAAAATCTTAATATAAAAGGCAACTTAAATTTGCTAGTAACTGGAAACTAGGGAAGTATGCCACTTGTCAGCATTTATGCTGATAGTTTTCCATAGACTTGGGAGGGCGGGAAATGTAGTTGGCCCTGGGAATGGAACTAACCTTCTTTGCTTTGCTAGAATTGAAGCTGTTTAGCTGCAGTTTTAAAGTTTTAAGCCTGTAAAATTTGCAGTGATGTGAAAATTTCATGGATCTGTAGGAAATAAGACCAGGAGTGGGGAAGACGGTGGAAATTTCAGGAGGTCTAAACATCCAGGAATTTGGCTCTGTAAATGTTTGCATCAGCAGTTTTGGACTCTGTATTATGTTATTTTACTTAAATAGAAACAGTAATATTAATAAAGGAATGGTCGTGGGAAAGTCCTGCTACTGCATGTTCTTCTTCAGCTAACTGTAGGATCGTATGTACTACAAGCTACTCTGTTCATTTGGGTGTTTTTGCAGCTGGAGTTCACAATGCGAGAGGCTGTGCAGTGCCTACATGCTTTGGAAGAGTATTGTCCCTCTAAGGAAGACTACAGCAAACTCTGCTTGTTGCTCACATTGCCTCGCTTGACCAACCATGCAGAATTCAAAGACTGGAATCCCAGCACGGCCCGGGTGCACTGCTTTGAAGAAGCTTGTGTCATGGTGGCAGAGTTTATTCCTGCTGATAGGAAACTGAGCGAGGCTGGTTTCAAAGCAAGTAGCAATCGTTTATTTCAGCTTGTAATGAAGGGATTGCTTTATGAATGTTGTGTGGAATTCTGTCAGAGTAAAGCAACAGGAGAAGAAATTACGGAAAGTGAAGTATTGCTGGGGATTGATCTCTTGTGTGGTAATGGGTGTGATGATTTGGACCTTAGCTTATTATCATGGCTACAGAACCTGCCAGCTACTGTTTTTTCTTGTGCTTTTGAACAAAAGATGCTTAATATTCATGTTGATAAACTCCTCAAGCCTACAAAAGCTGCATATGCTGATCTTTTGACACCTCTTATCAGCAAACTTTCTCCATATCCATCATCCCCAATGAGACGGCCTCAGTCAGCTGATGCTTACATGACCCGCTCCTTAAACCCTGCCTTAGATGGGCTGTCCTGTGGGTTAACAAACCATGAGAAGCGCATCACAGACCTTGGGACCAAAACTTCTCCGATGTCGCACTCCTTTGCTAATTTCCATTACCCAGGGGTGCAGAATCTCAGCCGAAGCCTTCTGCTGGAGAATACTGAGTGTCACAGTATTTTTGAGGAGTCACCTGAGCGGTAAGTGCAACTGCAGTTGTTTTCACTTTGGCTTAGATTAACGTGCGTTGTGTTTCTGGATGTAATTGTAGCACTGAAGCTTACCTTGGGTAAGCTGGTGAGGTAAAGCTCTGTAGGTGATTTTTTTCATTCCTGATAAATATGTGCTGTCTGTGAAATGGCTGTAACTCCATCTTTGTTATTCTGTTCCATTCTCAGCGTCTGTAAATTTTGGTTGTGATACTGCAAATAACTATACTTCAGGATTTTACATACAGCAGTATGTAAGGAAGGCAGTGGAGAGGACAGCATGCTGGTGTTGTCACATTCCTCTATCATACACTTCTACAGTAGTAGCTTGGCATAAATATGCATGTACAATTTTCCAAACTAAATCTGAGGAAACCTGATGGACTTATTCCTACTTCTGTACTGTATTCAGATTTTTATTCTGTTTCAAGGTACAAATTCTGTAATAACCATGTTTTAATACGGTGTAGGCTGCAAAGTAGACTTCTGTATTCAGAACTAACACTTGCATCAATACTTCTCTCTTCTACCTTCTGAGAGAACAGATTTGGCAACAGGGAAAAATAGTACATGTCAGTTAAGGCCAAGCCAAGGCTTGAGCTTTTTACTTTGATCAACAGTTCAACTGTCAAGAGTTCAATCCTAGCCAAAGCTGTTAGGTTTGTTTGGTGGTTTATTTTTTTTTGTCCTACAGCAGTGTTCTTTACCTTCTCACAGTGACATATATCTTAGATTATCTCAATGTTTATCTTGAAAGGAGTTATTTTCGTTTCTGAGTGATCTGGTTTAATGTTTGTTTTTACTGTGCTCTTTGTAACTGGAGCTTATACATAGCTCAACTCCTATAGAAATATTTCTTGTGATATATTCTTAAAAAGGTATATGCTTTGAAGGTCTGAATTTTGCATACGTGTGAATTCCCTCTTGTTTTAGTCATAAGTGTCAACGTTTGTGTGTGTAGTCCTGAGTCCTGTTAAAACTCAAGTTTATTTCTTTATTCAGTTACAGAATACTGAAATAATTAATCACAATCAAGTAACTGCCTTGTGAAGTAACTAAAATTCACAAATTACTGCAATCTTTTGAAATACCTTTGAGTAGGTGTTTTAATGTGATGTTAAGTACAGGTGATAGATCTTAATGTGTTATGCTGTTTTCCTTTTTCTTTAATGAATCTCTTGATGTTTAGAATGACCCTAGGTGTCTTTAAAGACAGTGTTATGTACTCCAGAAAAAATCCAACTTCAGATTATGTGTCTAGTTTAACTGGTGATATTTACAAGGATATAAATTGGAAAGCTGTGCTTTTTGTGTATATTGCCTTTGCTTCTTCTTGGATGTGGAAGAAGTTAGATATTTCTTCTGTAAGTCTTATTTAGTGAGTAGTTGCTTGTCTTGTAGTCAGCTAGGTAATTTACATTAACGAAGATAACTGAAGAGCGCAGAATAGCTTCTTTAATAGCTTTGTTCCTAGTCACTGTGTAAAGAGGACTTTGTAAGCTGAGGATACTGAAGATGGGCATCTTAGTTTTCTGAAATGTTCTGCACAATTAACTGATTACTAAAGGATTTTCGGAAGCGTTCCACATGGAAATAATTACACAGTACAAGAAAGGGTGGAAAAAAATTGCTGAAGTAGCACTTTGAATGTTCAAGCTGGTTAATCTTAAGCATATCTTTTTAAATTTTGACTTGTAATGATAAATAAACTAATAATTTATAGAAAATGCTAGTCCAATAGACAGTTTAAGGCTATATAATTGAAGTGTGAGGAAAACATCACATGGCATCCAAATTGCTTATGTTCTAAAATTTTTTTGAAAAATGTTGGCAGAAAAGTCCAGTACTTCTTGGCTTTTTTTTGTGGTGAAGTCTTTGTTTTGGTTTTGATGTTGATTGATTGTTTTAGTGTAACCTATTGCAAGTGACATTTGCTCTGAAGTGCTACCTTCAGTTTTATGACTTAAGTAGCTTGTGTTACCAGCTTTTACTCTAGAATGTTACTTTTCTCATCTTACAAAGGGACTTTCTACTCATACTTTTTCTCAATTATACTTTTCCATGTTGCTGCGAGAAGTGATACTCCTGTGGAGCCACAGCATCCCATTGGCAGTGAGACGTTGTCCCAGAGTATAGTTTCAGAAAGTGAACAAGTTACTGGAGCACAGAGTCAGGGATCAGCCAAACAAGAGAAAAATGAGGTACTGCTGTTTGTTTAAAAATAATGAAACCTTTGGAGCTGTGTTCTGATACATTCATAATTTGTTTTTTGTGTTGAGAACTTCATGCATGGCAGTAAGTTGTTTTGAGTCTTGGTTGCTTTTTTATGCGATGTTATAAAACAAAATTGCAATATAGCATCTTGTATAAGACACTTTTTTCGTTATAAAAAGTTCTGCTGTCACTTGAGTCTGTAGTGCACCCAGTGAATATGGATTCTCAGATTAGTGCTACTAAACTATTGCATGTAACTTAAATCTTGCAGTACTCAAAGTCAGTGATGTAATATTAAGCAATGCTTAAGCATCATTTTAGTGTTTGAGGCGGGAATCTAGAGGGTAGCTTGCAATTTTGGTTTAGCATCAAGTTTCAAGGGCCATCATATGTAATTTGTCTAGAGCACAGAGTAATGAAAATAAATCCCTACTAAATGCATCTTTGCTGTCCAGAATACAATAGCATAACTTTAAAAACAACAACAAAAACTTGTAAGCTTTGTGCCTTGACTTTTTCCTCATCCTTAATGGCTGCATGGGAAAGGCAAAACAGCATTTCAGTAGGAAGGAATGAAACACCCATTCTTTCACTTTCCACAGTTTTAAATGTCTGCTTCTTATTTCAGTAACAGTGTATTCTTATCTGAGTATTTGTACTGTTTGAGTAGTGAAATAACATGGAGTATGTAGTCTGTTTGGTTTTCTTAAGTAAACTTTTGTCCTACAGCTTCTCAGTGGTACTGAAAACCAGTTTAGTCTTAACTGGGCTAGTCTTGCGTAGACTCTGGGTGGTTGAGGGGGGCAACGGAGCTATGAGGGGATTAACAAAGTCCTCTAAATGTGAGGACTTGGTTCCTCTCAAGGACTTTGCTGAGTAACCTTTTTGTTGCAATAAGGTTATTTGTGCGAGTTGGAAATAAGGGGAGGGTTCTGGAGGAAAGAGCTTAGCTAGGCATATGGCAGAGCAGTCCTCAAAAGTTAGAAAACCAGGGCAGAGTTTGTGGGAGAGAATGAAGGCAGGAGAATGTTATTCTGTAGGTGAGGATATTGGTTGGGCTATTATACACAAGTAGAAAAGAATGTAATATCCAGTACAGTTACTTCATGTTTTGTATGTGTTTATCTGTGTAAATAAGAAATTTTTTTGAAGTCTCATTAGTTCTTATTTGTGTTGTTCATTGAGAGATTGATTTATAAGCCAGGCTTTATGCTATAGAACATCTAGACAACATTTTTGAGGTGTTGGTTTCTGTGTCATTATCACACAGGCTAAAAGATCCAAGAATTTGATCCAATTGCAGCAAAGAGGGATTAGTTATGAAAAAAGTATGGGCCAGAATATGCTGGTTGTTTATAAGGATGCTAACTCAGCAATTTGGAAATGGGGTCACATATTTGAAATCATTAGAATGCTTTAACTTTCAAAGATAATTTCCAAGTTTTCATCTCAGGGAAACCTAACAAGCATGAAAAGCTACTACTATTTTCTTTCTTTCAATTGGTAAAAATGTTGTGTTTTATTTTTCAGAAAATGCAGATCACTGTTGTCAATACTTTGATCTTGGACTGAAGTGCTTTTGGATTTGTGTTTCAGTTTTCATTTTTAACTTGTTCTCAGCTGGTTTTGATGCTAGCATTTGGAGCTAGCAATAAGAGGGAGGGAGTGCAGAAGGCAGGACGACCTTGGGAGCTAGCGACAGGGAGTGAGTGCAGGAGGCAGGGAGTAGTGGGGGAGGCTAAAGAGAGTACATAAATGTGAAGAGACAATGTGAAAGGAAGCTCAAGTATTTGTTTTGCCCAGAGGTGCTACATCTTATTTTCAATGTTATTCACTGGGAGAGATAATTCTGTTCTGCAGCCTGATGGCAGAGAGGTATCAACGCAGCAGAAAATACTAAAATTATATTGAAAGTATGAATTGGAATTTGAAATGTTGCTTGTCTAGGTTTTTTCTTTTATTTTCACCTTTTGATCACCTGCTTGTTTTGATGTTAATTACTGCTGTGGAAGTTCTATGGGCAAGAACAGTCTTGTCCTGAATTACACAGAAAAGCAGTACTCCAACACTAACAGTGCAGTATGGCGGTGATTTCCTTCTTTAATAAGAAAATTGTATCTGGTTTGGGGGAAAATGAAAGTATTGCTGGCCTTTTGATGTCTGTAATGAAGTAGTGAACTAGAGAGTGAATATTTAGGTTAAATGCTGCAATTAACTATTTAATTCTCATTTCTTCTAAGCTTCGTGATTCAACAGACCAGTTTCAAGAATATTACAGACAAAGGCTACGTTACCAGCAACACTTAGAACAAAAAGAGCAACAGCGGCAGCTGTATCAGCAGATGTTGCTAGAAGGAGGTGTAAATCAAGAAGATGGAGCTGACCAGCAGCAGAATCTTACTGAACAGTTTCTTAACAGGTTGGGAATATCTGTTACTCTTTTCCTTTGCTCTGTAGCCACTCACATCACTCTGCAAGTTTGTATGTTAACCTAGTTGGGCTTTTTGTTTGTTCAATTAGATCTATCCAGAAGCTGGGAGAGTTAAATATAGGTATGGACAGTCTTGGAAATGACGTACAAACGCTTAGCCAGCAATGCAATGGGAGCAAAGGGAGTGCATCTACCAATCTAGCAAGTAACATTGCATCAGATGCTACTCAGAGGATGCCAACCGATGGCCAAAGTGTTAACACGAGCACTCCTCGAAAGCGTGGATCAGCTAATCAGATACCCTTTCCTGAAGAGTCGCCTGTGCAGGGGAATCAGACGTAAGTTGAAACCTCCTTAAGACTGGAGATTCTCTTCCCTTAGCACTGTGGGAGGAGTAGCTGTTAGTATTTACTTCTCAATACCGAATGAATTTGTTGTTTGAACTGGGGGTATGTGGTTCATGACCTATTGTCTAGATACTTTTCATGGGTTTTAAAATAAATTCTTGACACGTAAGAAATAGTGGTTATTTGCATAGCTTCTATTTTATGTTTAGTTTTAATTTCAGGCCTCTTATTTCATGTTATTTGTGTAATTCCTGTTTGTTTTGTAATTCTACTAAGCTTCTAAAATACAAAGTGGGATGGGAACTGTATTTCTTGTGTAAAAATTAATGTCAACTTAAAAGCGAAAACTATTTTGCTACGCTTGTGTTGTGTGTACTACAGCATGAAAGCAAATGTTTCTTTAAACTTTGACTTGTTTGATGCCTGGAGTTAGCAGTCAAAACAAAGAAGACGAACTCTTGTAGAAATAATAGTTTAATGATAATGAGTTAGATTACAGTGATACTGAGAACTTAAACTTTAGTTCAGAAATGCTTAGAAATAAATGCTCCTCCTCTTTTTTCTGTTGCACATTTCAACTCTTCACCAAATCAAAACAGTGTATCAGAACACACTGTCACTCAGCCGCAGTTGGAAGACTCTTCAGGGAATCTAAACAGGACAAGAGGTGATGAGGTGAGTTTTCTTACTGTGTGGTTTCTGCAAGATTCAGTATTCTGAGTATGTGACATTCTCTCATTGTTAATAGATGTTTGGACTAAATTTTGGCTGATGTAGTACTGAGTGTCACAGAACAATTGAGTTCTGTGCAAGGAAGGTTCAATGGCAGTATGTTGCTCAGGACCATCTCTAGCAGGGTTTTAAACTCAAACCCTAATTAAGATTTTACGGTCCCTGTAGTCAGCCTGTTTCCAAGCTTGACCGCTCTGGGTATTCTGTTTAAAACAACAGAAATATTTAAATGGAACTTGCGCATTGCTCACTGTCTCTTGCCCTTTTGGTGGGTATTAGTGCTCTGTCTTCTTTACTCATCCTGTTAGGTTTTTATACCCACTGATTAAATGCACTCCACTGACCTCAGCCTCTTTCAAGCCTTTCTCTTCTGGAACAGTCCCAACCCCCTCAGTCTCTTTGCACAAGGGAAGCTCTACTCCCTTGCCTTAGTGGAGCCAAGCACTGGACACAGTACTCATAGATGTTAAAATATGGCAAAAGTAGTGGTGAGCAGTAGCTCAACTTGTAGCTTTGCTCCTTTTACAAGCTTCACCTGGATTAAACGCATATTTGTAGAAATAAATTGTAATACTAGACTTCTGAGACAGGCTGTTACAAAAGAGTTGTTGGTGTCTCGAAGGGAGGATGAGAAATGTTAATCTAATGTCAGTTTAGGAGTGAATGGAAGTAAAGAATTTCCTAAGGATGTCATTCATTGACCAGGAATGAACATTGTTTCACAAAACGGAGTTTAGCCTGGTGTCGCTTCGTTTTAATACATTTTTTTCAGAGTAACTTACAACCACTATTTCAACAATCAGATCTACTTTTAAACATCTAGTTTTGCATTAAGAGCCTAATCTGACTGTTGTTCTACACAGGATGACAAATCAAAAAAGCAGTTCATTTGTATTAATACTCTAGAAGACACACAAGCTGTCAGAGCTGTTGCCTTTCATCCCAGTGGGAGCTTATATGCTGTTGGCTCCAACTCCAAAACCTTGAGAGTGTGTGCCTACCCAGAAGTAATTGACCCAAGGTAAGAAAGCTCGTAACTTATTTTCCTGTGTCATAGGACTTCTTTCTCCTGTAGCTACTGATGTCTGTATGTTTAATTTTATTTTGCTGGCATGAGTAGTGTAATTTTTTCTTCACTAGAATCTTGAACTGACAAACAAAAAGAATCTGCTGAAGTATTTGTGTGGCGAAGTATTTGCTCTTCCATTACATGCCAGATACATTGCTGCAGTACAACTTCTCCTTACGAAAGAGTTATTTTGCTTTAGTGGGTGGGCATCTGTGTTTACTCTGGCTTCTGCTTTTAATATTCTGGGTTATTCTCCTAGAAATAAATACTGCTATCTCAATAATCATCTTCTTGCCTCTGCTCCAATAACATTATTTTCTTGGAGCAGGGGGGAAGCACAGGCATCTAAAACCTCACAGTTCCAGAAGGAGCTACAAGTATGCCTAGTTTAGGATTCATGTTTAGATTTTTAAAGTGTTCAGTAAGTAAGCTGAGTATTCTCACCCATCCCTTCCCCTTAAACATAGTACTGTCTATCAGTAAATACCCTTTATAGTAAATTGGTCAAAAAGCCTTTGAAGTTTAATTCTGAAATATTTACTGTCAGGATATGAAACAAAAAATTGTTGATTTTGCTGATAATGGAAACTTGCTGGGCTTGAAGCCCAAATATTCTCTCTGTAGTTGGTTGGCAGTGCAGACGTTTCCAGTAGGACAGGCAATTCATTATCAGCTCATCAGTTTCCCTTCACACAACTTACTGTCCTAACTGTTGGGAAGGATTAGATTGACTCTGCAGCCTTGGTCTCTTGTGAGAAGTGCATGCGTCTGTTCAGACAAGAGCCATAATGCATATGGCTATTGAAGGGATAGAGAGACTTTCTTCATTTTGAGCATGTACTACTTCCTCTTAGCTGGTCTTTTGCTGTGCTCAGTCTGCCAGAAACTTTTACTCATGGGATTTACAAGTCAGCAAAGAAATTATTTTAAACACATTCCAAGTATTTGTAAATGTCTGACTGTAGACACATGGTTGATTTTTTGCAAATAACTCGAGTTGCATAGAGCATCTGATAAAAGAGCAGTTTAATTGTGTGTCAGAGTTCTGTGGGCTTTTATTTGCTTTTTTTTTTGTAAACTATCCTTAAACTCATGTCTCATTCAGGGCCAGGTTTTTTGTTGCTTTTTTTTCCTGAGATGAATCATACTAATAGACACGTTATAATGCTGCAGATGTTGCTCAAGTGTTTCCACTCAGCTGTTGAGCAGCATGAAGTCTCTGCAGGGCAGGTGCCTCCCACTTCTTGACAGTGTCAGTGATTCTCAACTGCTGCTTCAACCTCCTGAATCTGTTTCCATGAGTGCAAACTGAGTCCTGATTTAGGCTAATTTAGCAGCAAAAGTAGATTAGCTTCCAAATAGATTTTTGTTTTCTATTCTTCTTTACTAAAATCTGTTTATCACATTTTTTTTAAACGGACATCTTTTTTTTTTTCCTGTTTTGTTCTTATCAAGTGTCTACAGTATGTTTTTCAAGTTCCTCAGTAGTGATTTAATTTGTTGAGTTTCTGTTGTTGATGTTACTGCAGTGAATGTTGACGCTGGATACAGCAATACTGTATTTTAAGCCCTGGACTATTTCCTGCTAGAGGAGCAGAGGAAATAACGTAGGGAATTCCTCAGTTGAAATAGAAGGAATGTACTTAAATTGGGCTTACTTCTAATGTGTGTAAAGCTGGTCTAGTTTCAGAGAGAAGAATGTATGGGGTGAGTGTGTGTGTAGAGGTGCTAAGAAGGCTGGGGTATTTTTGTTACTTCTTTCCATTTAATAGACAGTGGAGATTCTTGAAGCAGTGTTCTGCTTCTTCTCAGGCAGGGTTAACACAGAAGTAACAGTTTCATTTATTTACAGAGTACATAGTTTTCCTTACAAATAAAAAGAAAACACTTTTCTTTGCTGTTTTTCAGTGCTTATAATACTCCTAAACAACCGGTAGTTCGCTTCAAGAGGAATAAACATCACAAAGGCTCAATCTACTGTGTGGCCTGGAGTCCCTGTGGACAGTTGCTGGCTACTGGTTCAAATGATAAATATGTGAAAGTTCTGCCTTTTAATGCTGAAACGTGCAATGCAACAGGTAGTGTGTGTGTCTAAAGAAGTAATTTTCAAGTATTCATCTGTTACTTAAAACCATTTAAATTATGTTTCTTGTGTACTTAAGTTTGCTATGGATTTTCTGATACGTGAATTAATGTAGTCCCTCTTCATATTTACTGTTACTGTCATCGTTGTAAAGAAGGTAGGCACTGAAGTGTTTTAGGGAGATTCTTGGGGTTTCATTTTTGTTTGGATGGCTGTTCTTTTTGTTTGCATTTTTGTTCTTGTTTTGGGGATTCTCTGGCCTTGTGCTGCCAACTGAAATTTTTTTTTCAAGTACTGGTAAACAGCTAAATGTTCTTAGCAGCTCTAATCTGTAAGGATTGCTGGTAGGAATTGATTTCTGCTTTGAGTTACCCTTTGTCTTGCCTAGTTCTGTTGTCTTCTCTTTCACCATAGAAATTTGATAGTTCTTTCATACAAATACTGTTTTCTTTTCCTAGCTCTTGTAACTAATACTCTGAATATAGCTCTGTTTTATTTTGAACTCAGGCTGAGTTGTTCTGCGTGGGTCTTAATTACCCTTTCCTCCTGGCAGAGAAAACCTTTTCATGTTACTTCACCACAGCTTATAAAAAAAAAAAAAATAACTGCACTGTGTAAACCTTGCCTGGAACTGGCCATGGAGATGATCTCCATATACCTTTTGCTAAGTTTTAGGAATGGTAGGAAGCTCAAGTAACACTCAGTGAAAAATAAGATTGAGGGTTTTACTTGAGTTCAAACGGGGTGTTGTTTTTTTAAGTATGTATTTATAATAGATAGTATATTGCCCTTGCCTGAAGTAACTTGTGTTGTCACTGTAACTGCTTTAAAGATTGCAGCACTGACAGTGCTAAACAAAGTATGTCTAATCTTGTTGTTTTTATTTACTATTACTACCTTCGGTAATTTTTAGGACCAGATTTGGAATTTAGTATGCATGATGGGACGATTAGAGATCTTGCATTTATGGAAGGACCAGAAAGTGGTGGTGCTATCTTGATAAGTGCTGGAGCAGGGGACTGTAACATATACACAACAGACTGTCAGAGAGGGCAAGGTCTGCACGCTCTAAGTGGTCACACAGGTAAGTTGTTACTTCCTTCTTGCACTTCAAAAGTCTGTATTAATTCATGTAACAATTATTTTTGAAATGTCACCTTTGTGTTTTTCATGGAAGCAAGAATTCAGCTATCCCTGGACTGCTCTGGTGATAGGGAGGAATGGTAGCTGTTTTTGTGTTTGGGAATTTTTTGCTTGGCAGTTTTTGTTATTGTTGTTGGTTTCTTTGTGGGTGATTGTTTTGTTGGGTTTTGGTTTAGTTTTATTCTTTAAATATACTGGCTGTTAATTTAATGGCAGAAATAAATACTTCGTTCCAGAGAAGGTGCGATGCTGAGTATTTCTTTATACTGTTAATTCAGAACCTGCAGATTTTCTATAGGATTGTTTAATCTCTGAATGCAAAAGTATCATCAGAAATGTAGTATTTCATTATTTGACTAATTATATTGAATCCTTTTATCCACAGGTCATATCTTAGCACTTTATACATGGAGTGGTTGGATGATTGCATCAGGATCCCAAGACAAGACTGTAAGATTCTGGGATCTGAGAGTGCCAAGTTGTGTTCGTGTCGTGGGAACAACGTTTCATGGAACAGGTGAGATTTGCTTCCACGCTTTTACTCATTCTTGCATAAAAATGTGCTTAAAAGTGTAAAGCAAATGTAAGGTGTGTGGGTTGTTAGATTGTGGAGACTTGGCTTCAGGAGAAAGCCATGAGGATGTCATTTGTTTCTTTCCTTAAAAATACGTAAACACCTGAAATGTTGGTGGATACTTTGCCTTGTGAAATCCAAACAGATACTCTGAAGTAATCTAGAATAAAACAAGATGCATGTTTCAGGAGGGAAAAAAAGGAAGGCAACATTCAGTATTTCTATATAGAATCATAGGATACCCTGAGTGGAACAGACCCACAAGATCAAGCCCAAATTCTGACTCCACACAGGACCACCCAAAACTCAAACCCTATATTTGAGAGCATTGTCCAGACACTCTGAACACCAGCAGCATGGGGCTGTGAGCACTAGGCTGGGCAGCCTGTTCAGTTCCCACCACCCTTTGGTGCAGAATTATTCTCTAGCCCCCGCCTGACCCTCCCCACACCGTTCCCTGTCACTGTCACAGAGAGCAGAGCTGAGCACTGCTGCTCTGCTCCCTGTGAGGAGCTGCAGCTGCCTTGAGGCCTTTCCTCAGCCTTCGCTTTGGGCTGAGCAAACCATGGGACCTACCTCAGCTGCTTTTCATATGGCTTGCCCTCCAGACCCTTCCCCATCTTTATAGCCCTCCTTTTGAATGCTCTCTAATAGTTGTATGTCCTTGTGTGTAGGTTTTGGCACCACCACATAGGTGTCCACTAGCAAGCCTGTACTGGGAATGTGTTTGTGGTGATGAGAGTAACTGTACCTGGGAGAAGCTTCTTCACAACTAAGGAAGAGGGAAAGAAACCAGGGGTTTCCCAATGGCACAGACCCAAGAATGTCTGGACAGACAGGGGAACTCTGTCAGTGATCTCTATGGTGATCCTGGCTGGCTGCAGTGGTAACATTCCCATTTTCTCATTTCTATAAATACAACGTTTTTATTTTTCTCCTGTAGGAAGTGCTGTAGCCTCAGTAGCTGTTGATCCTAGTGGTCGTCTCCTGGCTACAGGTCAAGAGGACTCCAGCTGCATGTTATATGATATTAGAGGAGGGCGAATGGTCCAGAGCTATCATCCTCATGCCAGTGATGTTCGCTCTGTGCGCTTCTCTCCAGGGGCTCACTACTTGCTCACAGGATCTTATGATATGAAAATAAAGGTGACAGACTTGCAAGGTAATGTACTACAAAAGATTCTGGGTTAATTTTTGATTTGTTTTTCTTACGTGAATCAAGGATTGGGTTTTGGTTAAGAAGAAAAGAATAGAATTTGAAATGTCTGAGATGTCGTTATGTTGATGGACTGATAATGGTTATAACTATTGAATGCTGTTGCCTGAAGAGTTGGCCTTTGCTTTTGGACGGTATTTAAAAAATTGACCCTTTTTTAAAAATAGATATATCTATTTTAACAATCCTTATGCATACTGTGAAGAGTTTAGATATATTTTATACCTTCTCTTTTCCTAGTGCCTTTTCCTAGACTGCTAAATTGCATGTGTGGTGTGTGTGCATGCTTCTGTGTCTGTGTTGAGCGGTCCAGTATGCTTTGTAAAGTGAAACAAACATGTAAGGTTTATCAACAAATTACAAAGAGCTAGGATATAAATTGATGAAATAACTGATGTCTGTTCCTGTGCTGTAGGAGACCTCACAAAGCAGCTTCCTCTTATGGTGGTAGGAGAGCACAAGGACAAAGTTATTCAATGCAGATGGCATACACAAGACCTTTCCTTCTTGTCATCATCAGCAGACAGAACTGTAACCCTTTGGACCTACAATGGCTAGAGCTCAACTAAAGGCAACCTATGCAGCTAAAGCACAGAGACCTGAGACTACAGAATTGTGAAAACAAAGTAATAATAATTAGGCATTCAGAAAGCAGCAGTTGAGTAGGGAGAGTGTCTTGAAGAGAGACACCTGTCACAGTTTTTTCTGGTTTCTAGGAGGTCTTGGTGTTTTCAGTATATTCTTTTGCAGTGCTTTCAGTCTTCCATGTGAACTCATGCTGCTGTGACCTATTGTAGTCTTGTTGCCAAAGTTTGAGAAGAACTCCTTTATTGTCAATGTGCACTCTAAGTAACATGAATGATGTGTTTACAGTTTGGTATCAATTGCATTCCTTGGTTTTTGCCTCAGTGAGAATTTTATAGAGAAACCTAAGTTGAACAACACTTCAGGTCAGTATCAAAGTAGTTCCAAGTACAAATAAGATATTCCACTGCTTTTTCAGATTTATTATATTCATCACTTAACAAGAGGTCAGACTTTTTAACATCTCCAGTTTCAACTTTTTTAGTAATAAACTCTGAACTTTAAAGATGACTGGGCAGTAACCACATCTTGCTTATGGTCTTTTATTTCTCTTCATCTAAAGGGGCAAATGTTGCTCTTGTTACTACTACATGACATTGTTTTCAATGAGCTGATGTGTTGGGGGTGGGGGAGAATAAAGTAAAATACTGAGGGTTTTTTTCTTCTTCTTCTTTAGAAACATAAAATATTTTGCTTTTTGAATGCAACAGAATACCTCTGTGTGTACTGTACTGTAGAAGAGAGTGGATTGGCAGCAGTTGTCACAGTGAGCTTAATGGCTATCAGTTTTTGAAGTCAAAGGGATACCATTAACACTATAATAGAAACCAGCATGGCTTAAAATGCTATGTCTGCATGATAATTTAAGAATTAAGTAATTTAAATTCCCAGTTCAGAAGCTTATCTGAATTTTATTTCTTGCACTGTTTATGTATGGGAAATTAGTTTTATTTCTACAGAACTTTAGATTCGAATGTTTATGTATTGTTATATTTTTTCATATTGTACAGTTCCTTTTACTTTTAAATTTAAAACCTTAAACACTAGGTTATTTATTTGAATGGCGGTTAAGTTTTGGATTCTCTTGATTACTAAATTATACGTGCACTGTAACAAAGCATTTTTAACTATCGTATAAAAGTGGAAAGGTAAATATATAGAAGTGTATCTGTGCTATAATCTCAATAAAGACCTCCAACACCTGCAGCTTCTGTGTCTGCTGTAGATCCTTGTTCTGCATTTCCTTGGTGCCACTCAAGCCCTGCCTGAAGAGCTGCTGTGTGCTTAGACTTTGGACTGCAGTTTCTGAGAACCTGACTGTAGGGGGCTAGGAAATAACAAGGTAGAGCTGTGAATTTGACCCAGAGGAGGCAGTTCTGGTGGAAAGCAGGGCTTCTCTCTGTTCCCTTTCCAGCTGCCTCTGTACCTGTGCTCACAGCTGGCACTTGTTTAGTGCTAAGCTGCCTGCGTGAGAATTACTACAGCACGTGCTGCTACAGAGAGGACCTACTTACATCACTTCGTGTTCTAGATGTGCCTGTATGTGCTGCGAAGTGCCCGGAGTACCCGAGTGGCAGAGGAAGGGCAATCTCTCTTCTGTACGGAAGAACTGACTGTGGGGAAGGGGAACAGTAACGTGGAATAAGAGCTAAGGTGATTCCTCCCAGGCTGCCGCCTCACTGCCGCACTACTGCACCCCCCCCTCGCTTGCACGCGCTCGGCTTTCCCGCCTCTCGCCGCGCTCCTTCCGCTCTGCGCGTGCGCAGCCGCTTCTGAGGTGACGGACGGAGCGCAGCCCCTCCCGCCCTGCTCGCCCTCCGCGCCCTGAGGGGCCGGGCCGCGCCCGCGCGCCTCGGGGCGGGGCTGCGCCGTGGGGACGCCGGCGTAAGGGGCGGGGAGAAGCCACGGCCCCTCCCTGCCCTCCGGAGCTGGGTGTGTGGCCGGGCCGAGGGAGCGCGATCGAGGTCGGTTGCGGAGTTTGCGTACGAGGGGCGGGCGCGAGGCCGAGCGGCGGCCGTTGGGGCGACCCTGAGGAGAGGGTGGGAGCGGTGGTGCTGACGAAGGCGCTTGCGATGCGTGGTGCGGCCGTTTCAGCCCTCGCGCGGCACACCTGCCCCCCTTCCCGTGGAGCCCCGCGCTGTGGGTCAGCGATGCTGCTGCTGCTGCTGTGCACCGCTGTGCTGGCGGGCGATGGGGCACAGGACGACGACTGGATCGACCCCACCGATATGCTCAACTACGACGCGGCCTCGGGAACCATGAGAAGGCCTTACAAGGTGCGGAACGCGCGTGAATGTGTCTGAGTGTCCTCAGCGAGTCCCTGCCCCTGTCCTGCTGAGGGGTTGTCCTCAAAGCACGCGTCTGTGAAGCGTTAGAATTGTGCTCTTTTTATTGTCCTATTAAGATACGTTGTGATCTATAAACGGCAAAGAACTGTGCATCTGTACCTCTGTTCTGAGGGGTGCTGCGCTGAGCAGCTCTCACTGCGCGCTGGAGCACAGCGTTATGTATCTGAAAATGGATTATCTAATTAATGGGTAACGTTTGAGTTAAACTCTCAATTTCCCTGGTAATACAGGCATAAGCCTGTTTGTTGCATGAGGGTGTTGTGAAGCTCAATGCAGATCTCCTGTGCTGACCATCAGCATCTTCAGAAGGAAGATAGGAAGTGGGGTTGAACACTGTGCTGTTAGTGTACCACGTATATGGAAAATATGAAATCTGAAAATACAATTTTCAGATGGTGAATCATAGCCTATTGTCTTGTGTGAGGAGCACACTGTACACATATCGCAAGTTGCGCATTTAATTTATCCACATCGTGTAGAGCACTGTCAGCTATGGCTGGTTGCACAGGCACCCTTGACATTCTTGATTTGGTTTTGTGATCTTGAATAATACTTTTTCAGTGTTTTATGGACCTTAAAAAGTACAAACTACGTTATTTGTATTTGTAATTCTTGTGGAGGGGACAGTTTGCAGAGCGCTGGGATGCTGCTTTAGGGTGAAGGGGAAACGAAAGCTGCAGAAGGCACACAACAAGGAATGCAGCTCTGTTGACTTTCAGTCTGGCTGCGTGGCCAGGAGGGCTGGGGATTTGGGCTGGCTGGAAGCTACCCCTTCTTTCATTGAGTTAGTGGTTAGCCAACCATTATCTAATCTGATGCACTAGGGCTTATGTGGTCAGCAGCTCTCCGCCAAGGGGAAAGGGTGAGACTTTCCTTTTGGGGGCAGCATGCAGACAGGCATAAAACACCTGCTGGTTTGGAGCTGGAAATAACAGCAGAGAAGCAATGGAATGTAGCTGAGAGCATTTGCAGAGTAGACCAGCTCTCATGTTTTAAGCACCTTTGCCCCTGCCAGTGAGAGAGCTGACTGCAGAAGTGTAACGTGGCATGTTGATTGTGTTTTTGGATTCTGAAAGTTTGTTTTTTCTTATGTAACTTTAGGTAAACTATCATAATCCTGATGATAAGACCGTGGATGGAATCATCACTGAAAACTTATCAAGTTGTTCCAGGGAAGTGGATTCTTTGCAGCGGAAGGTTTGTTATGGAACTTCAGAGTATTTTTCAGTCTCGAGTTTGTGCCTGATGCAGAGGCAGTGAGTGACATAGGTAGCCTAGAGAATTGCCTGTTCAGTTTGGCATATTTTGTATGATACAAATTTTTAAATTTTAGGAGATCCAGATCTGTAGTTTTTCTAGTCCTACTGAAATTGGTATTCAAACCATTTTGCTGCCAGATCTGAAATCCCCAGTACTGGCTGGTGCCATGGAAAGCAGCAGTGGCAGCCTGGAAGGCTCCTGATCAACCGTGTGTGATTTGTGTCTCATGTACTGATCATGGGATTATTGTTAAACTAAACAAACGTGGCCTTGTCAATTATGAGGTTCTTGAGTTGGTGATATTTGTTTGTTCTATGAACCACTTAAACAACAAGTGAGTGGAAGTGTCTTTATGTTGTAGATTGCAGAATGCGAGAAGAGGAATGCCAAATCTCGTGAAAGCCGGAGCTTTTATATTTTTAAGCGGTACTTGAATAAAATTTTAAATGAAGCTAGAAAACTTGGCCTTGTGAGTATCTGAATATGGATTAAAAATGAGTTTGAATTCGTTCTGTCATACCTCAAATTAAAATGGAGGGAACTGAATTGTGAATTAAAAAATGCCGGAAGTGTGTGCATGCAGTATTGTTGTCAAAGTTTGTGCTGTTTGCTCATGGGAGGCGCAGTTGCCCCTTTATATGTAAAGCATCCAGCAGCAGTCTGTGTGACTTCAGAGCACAGAACACAGGATCCGTTGCTGGGCTGCAGCTGGATGTAGTAGTGCCCCATCCAGTTCACCTGAATGGTATTTGAAGTTGTGAGAGCCAGATTCCTTATTTGCTTGTGGTAGCCCTTGTAGACTTCTCTTCAAGACTTGATCACACTGCCCAGTAAGGAGTACCAGCTTCAAGTTTGCTTGTAAGAATCACCTCATCTATTTCTTCACTTTATTGTCTTTGGAGGGGTACTTTTTATTTTATCCAGGAGTAGAACAATTATTTTTTATCAATTGGTAAAATTAATATTTTAAAAAGAATGTTACGTTTTGTAATGTAACATTTCTTATTTCCCTACTTAAAAGCTTCTGTCTGTGTTACCCAGTCATGGAGAAGTTCAGTGGCAGCAGCTGTGAATACCTGTCAGCGTGAAGTGGTTGTAAAATCTAAATCATGGGTGCTGTAACCCAAAGCATTGTTTTTAGGTTGTTGCAGTGGAGTTGAAAGAGAACAAAACAGCTGCATTTTGTTTTATATAGGTCTTCATCCTGCATTCCACCACAAAAGGTGGCTGGTGTGTAATCAGGGCTTATAATCAGGACCACTCCTTTTGCAGTGGAATACTGTTTTTCTTGTGTACATGTTAAAGATTGCCTATTGGAAATACTATTGTTTTGCCTTGTTTTTAATTCAGCCTGAGGGAAACACGGACCAAGTGCATTACGATGCCGAGATTATCCTCACCAAACAGACACATCTGGAGATCCTCCGGTTCCTGCAGGAGGAGGCGTGGCAGTCAGGTGCTGTGGATGATGCGCTTAGCAATATTTTGATCAATTTTAAGCACCACGATTATAAAGCTTGGCACTGGAGATTTGAAGACACCTTTGGAGTTGATCTGTATAATGTGTTTATGGTAAGAGAAGAAGGAAGGCAGTGCACTCGTATTAATTACTGTCTTCTCCTGTTTCTCTGTGAAGTAATACTACCACCTTAACTCCATGTGAAAACCTGTCATAAGCTCTCAGTTTTTGGTTGTTGAAGCTGTAGGGCAGGCAGTTGTTTGAAACAAGAATTAAACTTTTTTATTCCTCTGGTCTCACTTTCTACTTGTAGCATTGAGATTTTTTTTTTCTGGATTGCGTATTTTTTCCTTCTTTTTTTTTTTTTTTTGATCTTTTGTGTAACTGTGTCGTGGGACTCTTCAGGGCCTATTGGTTTGTCATCATGACTACATTCCTAATGCATGGTTTGTCGGTTGTGCTGATTTGTCCCTTGCTCAAATAGATGCTGTAGCTTTTGGCTTCTGTAGGAGTTGGAATGTATTTGTGTTGAGAGTAGCATGTATTTGAGGTTTTAGATTTTATAGGTTAGAGTTTTTGTGAGTTATGTGCAAAAATTTTATGCGCTGCTAGTGTAGTGTGGTGTGGAAATGTAATATTCTTTAAAATGGAGTTACGAAGTGGTAAACTGAGGACAAGCTGAAGTTCTTGGAATAAATATTTACAAAATATGCTAATGTTTGCCAGCTAAAATGACCTTGAAAGTAGCTTGTCTGGTTGTGAGGAGTCCATAGATGCCTAGTGAAAAAACAAGCTGTCGTCAGTGCTGCTTTGCTCCTAGCAGAACTCAGATGGAAAATTCTGTTAAGTGCTTCTCTGAGTTTTGCTGCTTTTACTTACAGCGTAACTTTGTCTCCTGACCAACCCACGGCAGGTGGCAGCAGCTGCTCTGTGATTCATACTGTGTACTTAGATACTCAAGAACTGAATTATACCAATTTTGTGAATTTAAATTCTAATAGGTAATGTTATAATAGCATGAGGAAGAAATAGCAAAATAATCACAACAGCTTTTTTACTTCGTACTGCAGCAAGTATGCTGTGAAAGCAAGAAGTTTTTCAGCTGTTCTGTGTAAATGATGCCACTAAAAACAAAATCTGGGAATTCCTTCAAGTGTACAGGATGTAAACTTAATTGTGATTCAGATTTGAATTTCTTATGTTTCTTTTATTATTTCTTTTTCAGATACTCTTGTGCTTAGTGTGTGTTGTGATTATAATAGCTACAGAGCTGTGGACACGTATCCATTGGTTTGTTCAGCTGAAACGTGTTTTGTTAATAAGTTTTCTCATCAGTTTTGCATGGAATTGGCTTTACTTGTATAAGGTAAGTTGTTTTGAAATTTTAATGGCTTTTAGACTTAACATTTGATAGTTATGAGGAACTTAAGGTGATTTAGTTGGCTGCAAAATAAAGAAAGGGAAGAAAGGCCTTCATGTTGACAAGTGTATTAAGCCTAAAGAATGATTCTACCAGTTTTTACGTTGCCACAAAGGTGCACGTAAATCATAAAGCAGTAGAATGGTGATTACACTGTGTGGGCAAGGAGTTATTCCTTGCTATGAAATCCATCTGAAGGAACTTGTTAGAAGTCTTATGAAAAAGTATTCATTTTCTCTATAAAGATTCCCTGGATAAGATGAAACCAGGTGACTGATAGACCCTCTGGAGATAAATGACTGAACCATGGCATTGCTCTTCATGGCAAGGAACTTGTCCTACTGAGTCTTGCTGTCAGGATCCCCCTGTGGCTTGTCACAGCCAGAGTAGGGGAGTGCCGCAGTGGCATGGCTCTTGAATGCCAGGGGACTTGGTTGGAGTCACTGAATGTTAGAATTTTTCAGCTGATGGTTTGCTTTTAATTTTTTTCTACTTGATTTTCAGTTGCAAACTGTAAGACAAAATTAAAATGAACGTATTTGTATTAATGGAGTTATTTAAAAGATAAAATGGAAAGCCATGATGTTTTAGTAGTTTCATAACAGCTCTCTAGTTTTAATCCAGAAACCTTTTCAAGGAGAGATGATGTCAGAAGGTTTTTGCCTTGAATTTCTATCTTTGAGTATTGAAGTTTGCTGTTTGGGTAATTCAAAATCCATGTGGAGAATAAATCAGAGGTAGTTGTGGTGGTAGGTTTTTATCCATCCCCAAGAAGTCCTTAGATCCTAACTCGGTCTAGGTAGCAAGCTTTTGTGATAATGTTTCCCAGGTAGTTCCCATGCAGCTACCAGAATTGCACAGCTGTGGGCATCCTGTGTTGCACAGCAGGCAGTTGCATGGGGGCGGGTTGGGCACTGTGCCCCCTGGCAGTGGGGCTGCTCTGGGCACAATGTGGGTTCTGCCTTGGGCCAGGGGCTGCACTCAGGGGTGTCTTTTAAGCAGACACTGCCTTTTGCAAACTACTTTTGTCCCTGCTAAGAAACTTCAAACTGAGTTTTTTTGCTTTTTCACAACTGTGATTAGTCTTAATGTCTTTATTTTTCATAATTATTTCTGATTCTCCTGCAGCGGGCTTTTGCTCAGCATCAAGCAGAAATTGCCAAAATGGGGCAGTTTGATAACATCTGTGCTGAGAAGTTGGACTGGAGAGAGAGCCTTATTGGTAAGTATGTACTTTCATTGTTTTGGAGTAGCTTTTAAGATCAGAAAAGTATTCAGTAATTGTGTCCAAAGTACTCCAATTTCTTTGTGAATTGCAAGTATGCTGAATGTTCTTGAGCAATACACAATTATGAGGTTTCACCATTTTTCCATGTCACAAGACGTTCCTTTCTAGCCTCTGAAGGAAAGCTGACATCAAAAATGACATTCTTAGAGCACGTCACTGAGTTGCTTCTTTTCCTTTAAAATATGACCTGGCAATGTTCCACGAGCTGCTCTCCCCAGCACCACTCAGATAGGACGGCAGAATTAATTTATTTTTTTTAGTCAGCCAGTCATGTGAGTGCAAGAACTGATATGCAACTGTTTAATCTACTTCTATTATTTTACAGAGATGGCGGAATTGTTTTTTTTTAATTGCCTGGTATTTATTATTCAGTACTACAGTAGGTGGACTAATGATGCCTGTCGTGCTCTTGCCGTTGAAATTCAGTGACTGTGATTGCTCTGTTTGTGTTAAATTTCAGTGGATTATGATATGACTTCATTGAAATTAAACTACAGAAGCACTGTGTCGTTGATCACTTAAAGCTTTGAATTCTCTTAAGGAGAAAGTCTTTCTGCTTACTCAAATATTCTCCTGAAATCTAGTATATACATTCTTAAGCATACTTGCAGCCTGGCAGATAAGTAGTAACACTCAATATTGCTTCTATTTCAGTAGCTGTGGACAAAATATGCCAGATATGAAGTGTTTGTACAGGCTGTGCTTATTTTTCGTCTATGGTTTCTAGGGATAAGTTCATCTAATAAAGAAAACTTTAATTACTAAGCATAGGAAGTTGTTCCTTCTCTTTTTTTCCTGCCTTCCCTCTCCTTCCTGCATCCTTATGACTGGATAAACTGCACAGCCAAAAGCTAACCTCAGGTTGCTGAACATAAATATCGGCCTTGAACTATATCTAGAAGATTTCTCTTCCGCTTGTAGCTGAAGTGCTACTTCCTGTATTACTACTATGTCGTAAAATATGTTTTAGCAAGTAGTGAAAATGCATCCCTGTTTTGACTTCAGGATGGCTCAGAAGACATTGGACACTTCAGGATGATCCATGTCAGAAGTACTACGAAACTCTGCTAGTAAACCCTGTTCTGCTGGTTCCACCAACAAAGGTAAAAGCCAGACCCGGAGAGGCTCTTTGCATGTCTTTCTAACATGTGCCAACACCAGGTTTCCATTTGTTCTTCTCTAGGCATTGGCTATTACTTTTACCACCTTTGTAACTGAGCCTTTGAAGCATGTGGGACAAGGTATTGGTGAATTCATCAGAGCGCTTATGAAGGAGATCCCACTGCTTCTGCAGATTCCAGTGCTAATCATGATGGCCCTGGTTATTCTGGTTCGTATGCACTTACACTATTTAAAAGCTCAAATTTATTTTTATATATTAAATATATTTAGGCATTATTATTTCTTATTTGTACTGCTGAACAGATTTTATAGCACAGGTGAAATTTTTTGCATGAGGATTTTTTTGTGGCAAAATCTTTTTAAGTTCAGTTTGAGATAAAATAGGATTAAACTGCTTGAAATCCTAGACTCTATGACAGTTTACTTCGATTTTGTTCCCATTTCTTAAAAGAGTGATGCATGTAATTGCATTTTGTTCATGAAAGCACCAAGTTAGAGCCTTCAGTGTCTTGTAGCAGAAAAGATGAATTACAATGTTGCAGCTCCTGCACTGTGCAGAAAGTTTGAATTTTATTGTAGCCATTCAATCATGGTCAGTTTTATTTCTGTGTTTTTAGTTTTTTGGCTTTGAATTCTTTGTGAAAACTGCAGGCTGCAACTGTTTTTGTTTTGTTTTGTTTTGTCTTCCCTCCCCTAGGCTTTCTGCTATGGTGCAGCATCATCAGTGTCTGTGATAAGATACATAATGCCTTCACAGAAGAAGCGGCTTCCTCTAGCTGACAGTCAACAGGAGGAAGTAGGCTTCAGCCAGTATGATGGGAATAAGTCCGATGGCTACTATTCACAGAAGGTTCCTTGCGTTTACAGAGGCCCTTATGACAGAGGAGATGTTCAGATGAGACCTGGAAATAGCAGCAGCAGTCCTGATGTGCTGCATCCAAGTACTGAGCCAGATACGCAAGTAGAAGAGTCTCAAAAACCAGAAGCTGGTGTACGTTAGTCTTGGTGCTCCTTGGGATTAGGTTTGATAGACTTCAGCGTCATCTGCTGGAATGTACTTAAGCAGCAAGCTTAACTCAAATCTGGTGGAGAAGATGTAGCTGTTCCCCTATAAGAGCTATAGATTATCTTGGGCACACTTTGTNAAATCTTTTTAAGTTCAGTTTGAGATAAAATAGGATTAAACTGCTTGAAATCCTAGACTCTATGACAGTTTACTTCGATTTTGTTCCCATTTCTTAAAAGAGTGATGCATGTAATTGCATTTTGTTCATGAAAGCACCAAGTTAGAGCCTTCAGTGTCTTGTAGCAGAAAAGATGAATTACAATGTTGCAGCTCCTGCACTGTGCAGAAAGTTTGAATTTTATTGTAGCCATTCAATCATGGTCAGTTTTATTTCTGTGTTTTTAGTTTTTTGGCTTTGAATTCTTTGTGAAAACTGCAGGCTGCAACTGTTTTTGTTTTGTTTTGTTTTGTCTTCCCTCCCCTAGGCTTTCTGCTATGGTGCAGCATCATCAGTGTCTGTGATAAGATACATAATGCCTTCACAGAAGAAGCGGCTTCCTCTAGCTGACAGTCAACAGGAGGAAGTAGGCTTCAGCCAGTATGATGGGAATAAGTCCGATGGCTACTATTCACAGAAGGTTCCTTGCGTTTACAGAGGCCCTTATGACAGAGGAGATGTTCAGATGAGACCTGGAAATAGCAGCAGCAGTCCTGATGTGCTGCATCCAAGTACTGAGCCAGATACGCAAGTAGAAGAGTCTCAAAAACCAGAAGCTGGTGTACGTTAGTCTTGGTGCTCCTTGGGATTAGGTTTGATAGACTTCAGCGTCATCTGCTGGAATGTACTTAAGCAGCAAGCTTAACTCAAATCTGGTGGAGAAGATGTAGCTGTTCCCCTATAAGAGCTATAGATTATCTTGGGCACACTTTGTTTTGGAAAAATGCAATGCCATGGTTAACATTGGCAGGATCCTCCTGAATTAAAAACTCTTGAACACTGTACTGTAAACTCTGAACACACAGGTTAAGTGATCAGTACTTATCAGTCTGGGAAGATAGGTTACCCACAGAAGGAAGGGGAAAAAGACAAATCTTTCATGTGAATTACAGAAAACTAAAAACAGGTTTATACTCTAGATAGTGCTTATTCCATGTAATGCTTCCCTATGGGGAAAAAAAAGGGTATTGATGCTCTGAAGTTAGGAAATTTGAGGGAGTTCAGTCTCCAGAGCAGAGAGGCACTCGAAGCTACAGATACCATCAGTTTGGGTTGCTTGATTAATAACTTGTTAATTTTTACAGAATAGATTGCACACTGAGGCTGAAGTTTGTAGACTAGAAACTCCTCCAGCTGCAACACTTACTGGAGAAAAGGCACTTGAGGAACAGAAGCAGTGGACAGATAAAGCAGAGCAAGAGACTGGAAAAAACTGTGATCCTAACAGAAACGGGGAGGGACAAAGTTCTGCAATGGGTCCAGCTGGAGAGAGGAGGAGCAGTACATGCGAGTCACAGGAAGGAGATGAGGAGTCCCCACGCTCTGCGGTAAGCTTTGTCTAACATGTAATCATCATGTACTTGCTAGCTTTGTTCTAGTTGTCAGATGTGGAGGAGAGCTCAGTAAGCTGATGAGAACTCATCTTTGGCCAGAATATTAGTAAGAAAGTATCACTGTAAGGTAGGGTGTTATAGTCTGAGATTATTGTGTACTTGTGGAACGTGAAAAGAATGGATTTTTAAATAAGTAAACAAGCAGCCAAGACAACAGCATTGTGTCTGCTTGCTTAACATCAAGTTTGTGTGACAAGTTTTGAGTAAAAGCAGATAGCTGTGCTTCTCTACCACAGAGTATTCTGTGATGATTAAACATAAGGCTAATCAGGTAACTGGAAAACTGCTTGAAGAAAGTTGCTGACAGTCATATATTGCTCAAATAAGAATAATTGCAGCAAAAAGTGAGGTTTCAGGACAGTACTTGTTTTTTATTTGTTTTTAAGCTTAAAATCAGTTTTCAGAACAAAGAAGTACTGATCAGCAGCTCAGTTTGAGGAAATCTTAATAATCTTCTTTTAACTTAATCATGTGCAGAGGTATGAGAAACTGGTGTTGATTCCATTTGTGTCAGAGACATTGAAAGCTGAACAGCAAATAGGAAACACTAAAGTAAAAGTAGCAGAGATCGGCTCAATAAAGCAATGGCTCACGTGGTTTGGGAAAAAAAATTCTGGCATTTCTCCTTAAAAAAAAAAAATAATAATGTTTTTGCTTCAGTTGGAGTCAGTTTTCAGAGCTAAAAAAGTTACAAGAGAATGTCTGTAAACTCTTCAGTAAATATAAATGCATCAATACAGATGTCCATGGAGGGTGAACACTAACCATTAGAGCTGTTTCATCCAAGAAAGATCCTAGCATAGCACATCATCTTTTCAGAAGTAGTGGTTGAGGTCCCGCAGGAAGCAGCAGCCATATGTTCATTGTTGTAACCTTTAAAATTCACGTTCTGCAGGAACTGCCTGCTGCTTGTGGGAGTCTGTGCTACCTGCTTACCATCCCTGTGGGACTCCTGCTGCTGGGGCAGATGCACCCCAGTTCATAGAACTACACTGACTGCTGCTACTTAAAACACAAGTGTAACTTTATAAACTAGTTCTGATTGTTCCCTGCATCACTCAGTGAGGTTTTATCCTTACGTAAATATTAACAAAATAAACCCAGTATGTTTTTAAAAGAGTATTTTCATTTGGAAGGGGTGAAAACTAGATTAGATTTTGATTTAGTTAATTCTGGTTTTGATTTTTTTAAGTAAACATGATGCAGAAACACAGGTTGGAAGAAGCAAAGACAGACTAGGTACTGAAGTAAATTCTCAATTACTTTTATTAAAAAAAAAAAAAAAAACGTATAAAAGAAAATGGGACATTTTTCAGGGAGGTACAAATCAGAAAAAAAATCAAGTCTTTATCCTTATAAAGAGCATACAAACCTAGGTCTCATACTAGATGTGGTAGAGATCATTTACCAGCAACAACACCTTGAGGGGAAAACAAAATGCTATTAATGCTCATAATCTAGAGGCAGTTAAGAGGAAGATACAGATTACTGTATCTCAAACAGCTAAAAGTAGCTGCCAGATACAAAGAGACAACTCAACCTACCAGTCACAAGTGGGGTGCTATTATACAAAAAGTGATTATAAAGGAGACAGAACTAGTAATTGCAGTCCTCTGTAAAAAGACATGTATGTTTTTCCAGCAAACAAAAATGAAACTTAAGATGCTACTGTACAGTATGAGCTTGTTCATCTCCTCAGCTAGAACTTGGTCCTTTTATAGCGGAGGGTAAGTGGACTCTTTGTTCATCCATTCGCTTAGCTTGAGATCGTACAATGAGGCTGAAAAAGTCCTCATCTGGTACAGTTGGTCCTTTCGCAGACGATGGAGGAGCACATCTTTGATCATCCAGTCTGGAACCCTATAGACAGACCAAGCAATAAGGCTGTACATTTACAGGACTGTGTAATATTGAAATAAGTGAACAACGCAAGTGAAAAATGACTAAAAGCTTTCCTTTTCATGTTTAAAACTTATAAGGATTTACTCTGTAAGCTTTGTTTCAAGCTTATGCCTTAACAGTTCTCAAATGAAATTACTACATTAAAAGTGCAAGCGTAGTTTTGCTAACCTTTACTTAGCTGTTAAAAAAAGCCTCCTATAATAGAAGAGCTGTCTTCCTTCCTTTCACTGTGAAGGGAGTGAAAAATAGCTGCTAGGTTGTCAGATTTGGAAAAGAAATATCTAAAGACTCAACAGACAGATATATTTTAATCATAATGTTGCAGAGCAGTTTGCATAAAATGCTTGAGTTGTTTCTGTGCTATTGCACACCAATTTCAGGAGGCTCAGGCTGTCACACCATGGCCTTGCACTGTCACCTTTAAAGTCAGCTCTCCTGCTGTGTGTCTGTGTAAAGCAGTAACAACAGTGGCAGAGAACAGGACTGAAGTTTTCCATTCCTTTCTCCTTTTGTGTTACAGATTTGTTAGACACAGTATTTATTATATTAATGTCAACACTATTTGCTTGACTCAGAAAATGAGCCAAGGTTCTGAAACAGAAGATGATACTTCATTAGGCTGATGAGTGCTGTAATTCTAGATTTCCAGGTGTTACTTTCGACGAAAGCTAATACAACTTAACTTACCTTTGAAGTACTCAGTATCTGAATTTTTCATTTGGAGATACGTAAACAGTCAGCTAAAATACCAAGTCTTTTTAATTAAGTTATTTGGTCCAGTTAGTATATATACTGAGCTATACTTGGCAGAAAGATCACCTGCATATACCATGAAGTATTGTTTTAAGTTACTGTAATTTTAATGATGATCACTAATTGCCACCAAAACTTCAATACTGAATTTTCATTTGCTGTTAGAATTCCTGGTATATCAGGTGTCCAGCTAACAAAGCCAGCTCTGAACACACTGACATACTCATTTGTTTTCCTTCAGTTTCAGCTTCCTTCAAGCTCATCATTGGTCGCATTAGTTGGTTAACATAAGTATCAATACCAACAGAATTTCTAGCCACTGGATAATTAATTTAATATATAATATTATAATTATAGAAAAAAATGTTAAAAGGTATTAAATAATAACTATACACGTGTAATGTAAATACTCATAATACTATAATTTATATTATTCATATACTGTATTTCATAATTATTATATAA
>VXAB01001423.1:4160-21798 GCA_013399175.1 Odontophorus gujanensis
GAAAGAGAAAGAGAAAGAGAAAGAGAAAGAGAAAGAGAAAGAGAAAGAGAAAGAGAAAGAGAAAGAGAAAGAGAAACAGAGAGACAGAGAAAGAGAGAGAAATAGGAGAAGGAGAAGGAGAAAAAAAGAAAATGGTAGTTCTTTAAAAGTAACTGGAAAACACTTCAAAAATGCTATGTAAAGTGGAAATCTCCCGTAGGCACATTTGTTTTTATAAAATAATTCGAACTTTGAAAATTAGATGATGTAATGACTATTCTATGTTCTTAGTCTGGGGAAATATAAGTAATTTCCTCCATAATTTAGAAAACTATAGAATGACCTGAGAATATATATGCATACAATGGATTAAATTCTGAATTCAGTATTCAGCAACTACTACCATCTGGTACATTCTCACTTGCGCCTCTCTTGTGCTGCTGCTGAGCACATTGTCATTCCAAAGAGGGTTCTTTTTTTAAAGTGTTGACTCACAGAGTTTCCAGTTTTGTGATGAGCAGAGAATGTATAAACACACACCATTCCCTCCTTTTTCTATAACCTCCTTAGATTTCAGTTCGTGACTTCTTCTGTTTCTGAAAATGAGGATAAACATTAGCTAGTAAATAAGATTTTGAAATGAAATCAGATTATTCCTTATGGTAGAAGTGCAGGAACTTATCCAGAGCAGCTAAATGCTAAATACATTTTAAAGGCATTTTTAGGCTTCAATTTCAGGCTAAAGAATTATTAAAAAAATAGATCTGTTTTGGATGGCTGTTCAGTGACTTGAGATAGATAAAAATGGACTTGCTTGACTTATGAGTGTAAATATTCACCTTATATTTAGGAATCAGAAAAAGAATCAACAGGCAGCAAGAGTATAAAGCAACTGAATCAGGAAGGCCACAATGAGCAGGGCTGAGGACTGAGCTCATATGCACAGATTTCAAGGGCGTATCTCCACACCAGCAGCTCCTGGGCAGATTCTATAGGTCAGTCAGACCAGAACTGCCTCAGTGACTTCACCAGAGTGTTGTAGTAAAACGAGGAATAGCACTGACAGCTTACAACTGATGGCACATGGCTGCAGTGCACAATTTACTGACTAGTTGAAAGAGCATTGCCTTTCGGCAATGGTCTCCTGCTGTTACCTAAAATCATTCCAACACTGAAGATAAAAGCATGAATTAAGGCTGCTGAAAAAAAAGAATAGCTCACAGTATGTTATTGGACATAGGCTGTTGTATATTTTTAATCAATGTATCAGCTTAATTGGCTGCTACTGCTGGGTCCTTTCCTTTCCAGTGTTTCAGTGTTACAGAGAAAATCCTTGCCAAGACAGACAATAACAGAGCATTTATCATTATTATTTCTTGTTCTCTTCTTTTCTATAACACAAAAACAGAAAATAATAAATACAGATAGCTAAATTTGCATCTCCCCTTCATGTCTGGTGTATAGTTTTTATTTTGCCTGCCAGAACCGCCCCCCCCACCCCCCCAGACTTTCATTGGAGTGAGTCACTAGCATTGTAAAAGAGTAGATGATTTATTGAAGTGACAGATATAAGAGGCTGGTATAGTTGTTGACAAATGCACTAGTAGCAGTAACGTTAATATATCATAGTAACGCCAGCAAGACTCCTGCTTCCTCAGTATTTTTCACAAAGTGGTGAGGCGCAATGCTTATCAAGAAGGTATCATTTTCCTGGTGAAGGAAGAGGAGAATAACTTCACATCTCTTATTCCTCTTCTCTTCAACAGTCTCTCTTCCCTTCTTCCCTCCTTCTTTCCTCCTCTCTGTCTTGCTCCACCTTTCCTCTCAAAGTACTTCCCCCTATATTCCAAACCTTATCTATTTCCCTGCATGGGGTAACATTTAACAAGATTTGGATGGAGAGCTGAGCACTACAGTAATATACATTTCGCAAATTCTTCTCAGAATAAATTAGCATACTGAGAGATGTTAACTTTTACACTGATTTCAGAGTTAATAAAGCTAAAGGTATCACTTTGATCCCTACGGTTGTCAGAATACTGCGCTGAAATATCTGCTTGCTCATGCAAGCTTAAAGCAAAACAGTACTACTGAAAGACTTCATACTTTGGCTGCTTTTCATACCAAGCTTATGGATCTCCAACACCAATGTTTACATAGGAAATAAGCAAGCACTATCTTTTTCAATGACTAAGATGAAAATACCACACACCTCTTTCCATTTGCCTGTCAGAAACCATGGCATCACTGGCTACCAGTGAATGGAATTGAGAGTTAGCTTCTATTCTTGTTGGCTTTTTCAGACAAATCTTACAGCCACAATGCACTCTGGCCTTACCACAGGGGAGCCACTATGACTGCAAACATTCCAGTCTGGCATGTACAGTGGATGATCAGAGATTCTCTTCTAGGCTTCTGGTAGGAAGTGGGCCACATCAGCCAAGTAGATTTCACTGCCTGGTGGCTAAGCAGAAAATCACAGTAACTAAGGATGATAAGTGATGTAGACATGGAACACATCATGAGTCACCTTTTCTGACTACTGGGAAGAAAATCTCACTGGTTAGGAATGAGAACAACAACTATAATGTTCAGATAACTACCACATTTCTAACTAGGATTTTTTTCCTTTTCCTTCCTTCCCTTCAAGACGAACAGCTATGAGGCAACTAAGGGCAATCACCGTTTTCTTTTCACTTAGTATAACTTGAGCAATGTATGACACATTCTGTCTGAGACACTGTTGTAACATTAGCTGCAGAATTATAGCTGCAAACACTGTAGACTTGATATATTTATTGAGGCGTTCATGCATTTGCTAAGCCTGTAATCTAAGCTACAAGTACGTTTGTTAGGAGCAACCAGCTAAATCTTTGCTAGTATAAATTACTAGTTGCCTGTTTATGTATTTTCACTATTTCAGAGATGACAGTTTCCCTACACACATTACACAGAAGGCTGTAAATCTGATTAAGTAGCAGCAGTCCAAGAGTAGAAAAAGTATTCCAAAAGTGAATCTATATTAGTCATAAATCTATGAAACCCAATAGTCCATCTATCCCAAATTTTTAACTCTGCTGTTATCCAGCAACCACATTAGCTTCACTTAAGACCTGCAAATTAACCTAATGTCACTAAAGTTTTGATCGTATTTTTTATTGCAGTTTGATTTAAAAATGAATGATAACAAAAGAGTTCACTTCCTGGAAATAAATAAAGCTTCTGTATCACTAATCAGCTAGCTGAGGAATACAGCTCTGGGTTAAATGAAAGCCCAGTAGAGAACTAGCATTCTGTTGTCAGTGTGCTTTCCTTTCATCCAAGCCTTATTTTCTGTATGTCCTTTCACAGACAACCAAGGTATTCACAAAGCTGAAAGACTAGTCAGATTTCTGGAGGTCACTTAGTTCATCTCCCTAACCTAGGAACAACCATACATTTCCTGTTCAAGCTCAACTAGACTGTGCAGTACAGAAACAGGGCATGTGACAAACACACACAGACACAGTCTGTGTAAACTAACAGATCTTTGAAATATGGGAGGTAAACAGAGAACTGGAAACTGCTGTACTATTGCCCTTCTAAATTCTGTAATGAATGTATGATACAATAGCAGAATAGTTAAATAAAACAGGTAGATGAGAAAGAGGCAGTTGGACTGTCAAAAGATTAAGAAAAATAAAGGAAAATAGAAGCAATTTCTACCTACTGAAGAGTAGATTCCATTTTCTGCTCACTGTAAAAAGCTGTAACGGCAGTTATTTTTGGCAAAATAGTTGGGCTTCTGTAAACCACAGAAGGAGAAGATAAGGTACACAAAATTTTCATTAAACAAAGCATATTTCTATTATATATAATTTAGCTCTACACTACCCAGGGTCAAATACAAAGTGTGAAGGTGCACATCTAGCACCACGTAGATGTATGCAAGTCATGCTGAGTGAAGGAGAGAATGAAACATCTTATTCCACTCAGAATGGGTTTCTGTCTACCATGCAGGCTCCCTCAGTTCCTGTCCACCAAAAACTCCCCACTGTTAGCCATACCAACAACTAACACATTTTGAAGTCTCTTCCAAATCTCTTAATTTGAAATACGAGGATGTACTCAAGGGAACCTAAAATAAGGCAAAAAATACTGACTGAGTTACAGCTCCAGCTGGCTGAATTTAAATAAATAGAAATTCAGACCACTTTAAAGTCATTTCCCCTTCACACTCGTTTTCTACTCATCAGTACAGTACAGAATACCTGAGGTAGCCTTCACATAAACCAAGAATAAACATTTACTTTAAAACTAGATTGAAAGAACAAATGAAAGAAAATATCAAACTACTAAGGAACATGCAGGAAATGGAATAAATGATAGTTCCTCGTTCCTTCGTAGATGGGTAACTTAAATGTCAATGTGTCATGTTAAAGAACATACAATCATAAAGTAGAAGAACAATTTTTTACGAAAAATAAAAAAGCAGTAATTCCCTAATACTTCAACTGAGATATCCACATTCCATGACTTCTTGTAGTGCTACTCCTCAAACAGACCTGTATTCTGATAAAGAAAATGGCACACAGTGCAATAATTTACTTACCTAGCCATGTTTTCTGCTGGGAGTACACTATACTTATCATTGTCAGTATGTCTGCAGGTGAATTTTGAGTACTGCTTTAACTATACAGTCTGGAATGTTTATCAGCATCTCAGCACAAAATTATTTATTTATTGCATTTTGTTATGGCTGAGAAATCTGGAGATAAATAATTCTTCATAAGAAAACTTAGGACAACTTCTTCTGGTTTTGTTTCTTTTCATAAAATACTGTTGATTAATTTTTCAAAGTTAATTCAGGTCCAGTGTCCTCAACAAATGTCAGTTTGTAAGTATGTTTGAAATACCACCCTTGCTTCTCCCATCAAGAAGAAAATGGGATAAGACACCAAATCATTGATGTACTTAGCAGGTGATAAAGATGTCACTTTTCAGACCTTCAAGGAAACAGCAGTGACAATAAAATCATTATAAACCCCAGCTTCGAAGTTTCCCTCCCATGCATGAAGCGTTGAGATAATACCATTTGTTAAAACCAAAAATAATTAAAAATTTTTCTTAATAAGGTCTTTGAAAAAAAAAAAGACGTTACATGCTCATTAAGGACATATATATAGGATAAGATAACTACAAGCTACTAATTCATATGCCATCACAAGATTTTTTATATAATCAAAAAGAATTTTCTATAGAAATAAAATATCTACATTCAAGGCTCACTGTCTGCAAGAAAAAAAAATAAATTAAAAAAAAAGCTTTGTAATGAAAAATATTTATATATGCAATCCTTTCCACTTTTCCTCCCACAAACAAAAGACCACCAGAAACAATGTCCAGCAATTACAAAGAAAAAAAAGAAAAAAAAAGGGAGAAAAACAATGAATCATATCCTAGGTTTCAGTCAAATGCATTTTCATGTGGCTGAGTTATAAACACCTGGAAATCAAGTTTTATAAATGGAAATGCTGATAGACTCTTAGCTTTAATGGCTCTTCCAAGTGCTTCTATAGTAGGCATTATCTTCAATGTCAAAAATGACATTTAAAACACTACAGAATTTTCTCAAGACAGATAAGCAGGTGTTCAAGAGGACAGTACTATTTAAACCTTGCTGATTTATACGACGTTGCATGAAATGTCAGTGAGCTTTATAGAAGCTCACAGCAGAAACTCTAGACTTTAGCAGACAGTATCACCATTGTTTGAAGATCACCAATGCATATTAGTTTCCGTGTTGTAATGTTTGAGCACTTGCTTTTTGTATGTCTTAGCAGTAGTGAAATGTGAACCTCACCTCACAGAGTAGAACTTTGTTTTATTGGTATATGTTTCATAGTGTATTTCATGAAATAAAATCCATTGTGAAGTTATTTCATCACATGCTGTAATGAGTTACCTGGTGCTCACATTTTTTATTGCTATTTTAGAAACACTATATTTCTGACCTTTTCCAAGAGGTAGGAAAAGAGCTCCTTCCCTCAGACTTCTTTGAGCTGAAATACAAGTAAAACATATGGAGTTTTAACTTTATCTACCATATCACCCTGTGGTCAAAATCATTCTCCTGAACGTAATTTCACAATCAGTAAAGCAACGACAAATCATCAAACCACCTTATGTAATCAGTTAGTGTTTCTCCATGTTAACACAGAATCAATAATGTCATGGCTATGGGATGTAGCCTTAATGATTTAGTGAGGTTGTAATTTACTCTAGGCAAAAACAAATTTAAAAAACCCAAAATCTATAAAGTCTCAATAGCAAACTCCATTAAAGCATGGCAAGGAAAGACTGTATCTGTTGAGGCTGAAGTTAGTGCTAAAGAATAAGATTGTGTGTATAACTGTTTCTCATTTCTCTCAAGCAACTGGTGCATTCTCCCCTTACACTACAGGTGCACTAAGGAAGAATACCATCAACTCCATGCTTTGCAAGGAACTCTGAAATTCAGGGGGGGAAAAAATAATAAAATAAATAAATAAATAAACAAACAGATTCTTATCCACACTCCTCTCAAAATAAGCACAAGGATTTTTTAAAACAAACTCACCTTTGCATTTATATAACTCCAAGAAACCTAGACAAGGTTACGTGAGAATTTAAGGTTGGTGCACCAATATATTTCATATTCGTACTACAGAGGAGTTACACTGAAAATTCCAAACCATCATTTACTCCTTTTTGTCCAGATACTGACTGACATTCTATACAACTAGACAAGTAGTAGTTTACACAGCAGAAATATCAGGAAAAAGTAAACAGCATATGCAGATGCAACAACCAAATCCACTTTAATACTGTACCTAAGCCTTTTTTTTTTTTCAGTTAGAGACTACAAATTGAAATTCAGCCATCTGTCATATACCTAATATTTTTCACTGAGGAATATTTAATGTAAACAGAGAAGTAAGAAACATAGGAAATGGGAAAACTTACTCAACCAAGTACTATTTAATCAACTACTATATAACAAAGATAGAAGTGTATCAGAAAACTCCAACTATGGCCTTGACATTGCTTATTTTTTCCTATGCTAAGGCATAAATTTAAGGTCCCTGATCATTACTTTAGTGCATAGAATAAAAGTAAAAAGGCAGTCTTGAGAGTAATTATCTTAAGATACTGAGCTGAACCTTCTTCCCATAGAATTGATCTTCCTTGTCTCCTGCATCAGCGGGGTGGCCATAAAGAAACACTTCCGAATTGTGTGAAATTCCTCTATTCTCCAAGCACCATCTGCTGCTCCTGAAGATTATAAGGTGAAATATTTTTATCTTCTGTGCAAGGCTGAATCCTAAGAATATAATAGATGCAAGACAAATAAATTGATGAGAGTTAAGATGTGAGGCTAGTGCCACAAAGTTGTTTCTGTTCATAATCCATTGTGGGGCTCATTCATGTGAATAAAGTGTCATTTTGTTTTGGTTTTCCTTTTTAACATCTTTAAAGCAAATGACAAGTCCATAGTTGGAATTTAAAGAAGGCTCTGTTAACAATAAATAAATTTAATACACTTTAGTATGAAGCATAATTTAAGGTGAAATCACATCTATGTTTTTTGTTATGTCTAGTCCTATGTAGCTGAAAGGTTAGATTACAAGCCTAAGAAGACCTTTTATCACAAGTGATCTGAGGTCTGACTGTCTGTACCATAATAGCAAGAAGCAATCTTTCAGATTTCATTTCAATACATACTGCTGATTTATTTTCTACCAAAGCTTTCATTATGTTTTTCCCTTTTATACCTTACTCACATTACCATCAGACCTGAAAAATTAAACGATAATCTAACAACTAAAGGATAAGGAACGTAGGAGCAAGGACAAAAGAGATTTTCCACTGGCCTAGAAAATGGTCACAAAGATTTTAATGTTGTACATCCCTAAAAGGGTGATCATACAAACAATCCAGGGCTCAGAGGTTTGGTGCTGTCACGGCATATGGTACTGCTACTCTGCTTTTCTGTCCTATTCTTCATGTCAGCAGGAAACAGAATTTGCACAACTGTAGACCTCTGAAGACATCAGTAATTCATAGCCTTGTCCTCCTCAATCTCCTGTTGACTTGGACGATAGAGAGGATAGTTCAAAGATCTTACAAGTGACTTCAACAAATCCAGAATCCTTGAGGCAGCTGTTGCGTCACCTGAACCAATAGACTTCATACAGTCTCAGGGTCCTTCAGATTTTTCACATTCTCAGTAGAATTTTAAAATAAGTTTTCTTTATTTTCTCTCTGGCTGCAGTAATGAAGAAGGAGAGGAGAGTGTAGACAAATATAGCGGTTTGTAAATTCATCTTTCTCTTTACTACTTGCTCCTCTTAAACCATCATGACAATTTTACACGCTGGGGTTTAGACAATTTATGAACAAAATCTGTCCTTACACTCAAGATAAAATAATTTTGTCTACTTTATTATTGGGAAAAACAACAACAATAGTATTGTTCCATCAGTGAAACACAGGTACTCTGGACAACATTCAATATCTCCTCTAACCCTTGACTCTTCCTTAAGACTTTGTCTTCTACATATATTAAACACGAATTATGAACACAGTTATTTCTCTGCAGACAAGCAAAGTCCTTAGCCCTCCCGTCATCCCACTTTATCAATAACTCAGCTGCAGTATTTTGCTTATAAAAATTTTTTAAGCAAACATGAGGGTGGATGAATTGTACAGTATCTAGAAGAAAATGCATTAAGAACTCACTGGATAGATTTTCATCAGAGTATTATTTTGCAAACGTTCTGACAATTTTCACAGCAGACAGCACAAAGCTCTTTAGGACAGTTGTTTTCAGAACTGGCACTCATTGGGAAAAAAGAGTGTTAGTGCTTAACATCTTATGACCCTTTTAAAACCAAAAATTTATTCAATTAATTAATTTTAATTAATTGAAAATGCTGATTTTATGAGGTTCTGTTGAAAATACCTGTACGTTTCTGGCACAGGCACTTTGCAATAGATCTGATAATTTGGAAATAACTGCAAATAATATCATGTAATTCTTTCATTTCCAGGGTGCACTTGGTCTTGTCATTTAAGGTATTCATATATTCAATTAGCTTTGTCTTTAAGCACACCTTCTGGAATGAAACAAAGAGTAAGATGTAGAGACATACTATAGTGATAAGAAGTTAGTTCTTAAAAAGCAATATTTTAGAACTGCTTTTTATAGAATAGAGAAAAATCTACTGGTCTTATTTATGTCATTTTAACAGATCATTTCCACTGACTTACTGCCAGTCCTAAAAGTTACCACAGCACTGCTTAATAACAATGTGTGGCTTCTGGCATTTATTTATAGTATATTAAAACCAAAATCAGGCTGGGTGGCAGGAGGTTTAGACCACCTGAGACGTCTTTAAATCTTCAGCACATGTGTAAGTGCAGGAAGACTAGCAATAATCCAAAATATGCAGTCATCACACTATTGGCTGATTCACCCTTTAAAGTTATAGATTCATTTCAGGGGATTACTTTTCCCAAAAGTACTGTAGAAGAATGAAAATGCTTTGTTGTAAATCCTTTTATCAGTAAAGTGACAAAGAAATATCTGGAAGGACATGTGATTTTTTTTTGTTTGTTTGTTTATTATTATTATTTTAAAACAGGGCCACGTGTTTACAGTAAATTGATGATTCTTTCTGGAGTTAATTTAATTTTTTTCTCTCTCCTTCATCTTTGCCTTATAAAGTAAGAACTCTGTGTTTAGTGCAAGAAAGCAACAGTCACTCGTTTTGTTTAAAAACATAGCTAGTTGTAAGCTAAAGATGTATGTTATGCAGTAACTATTTAAGAAAAAAAAATACATTTTACATCGATTTTAAAGGAGTATTTCCTAAATTTCTGAATAGTATTTGGTACTGGTAATAAAGTGAGAGTGGAATCAACACTGTTTCCAGTAGCCAACCAAGAAACAGGTTGGTCCCATCTTTCCACGTCTGTGTAGCCATTTGAAGGGAAGGACAATTCTTATCCTCTGTCCTGCAAAGCACTTAAGCATGTGTAGTCTCTTTACTTCAATACGATTATTCATGGGTCCAAAGTGAAACATGTGCTTAAGTGATTTGGTGGATCAGAGTATTTCTAAGCAAGGGCAACAGAGCAGAACTTTATACAGATCTTTTACTGCTGGAAAAGCAGCAACAGCAATAGTATAGTATTTCAGGAACGATGGCCTTTGAAATTTTACCAATAAATTTGAAAGCATGGGAATTGTGGAGTAAATTAATATGCTTTGACACACAAAGTTGTCTGAGCCAGATTCACATTTGGTGTGAGCTGGAATAGGCTCAAAGTACTAGAAATTTCCTGATGCGCTGAGCCTCCAATTTCCAAAAGTTTCATTCTAGCGCTAAATGTTTTTAATTTAACTTGCAATGACCTTCAATTATAAATGCCATTCTACACCATCAGTAAACAAAGCTGCTATGCAAAATAAGTAGTCTTAATGAGTCAAATGCTCCTCTACAATACCACCTTACATATCTCTACTTTTAATAGTACTACACTACTATAGCAAGTAGTTGATGCTTAGGGTAAACTAACCTTGTTACCTAGAGCCTTTAATCTAATAGACTGAATATTTTAAGCAGTTGGAATTACTTTGTCAAACAGGCTTTCATACCACAGACACAATCCTGCTGAGATTTTCAAGATGCAGGTATTTCCCTTCGTGCGTAGTATAGATAGACTCTGATAGAAAAAGTGAAACAGGACTTCCTTGCCTTTGCCAGGAACAAGTAAATAAAGAAAAGTATATTTATTATTGAGGATGGTAGTGCAAAGGTATCTGCAGGATTATTATTATTTTTAATTTGCCATAATTTCAGAAATGTAATCATGGGAAACATTAATGAAGGCCAAATCAGAGTAGCTTGTAGTGCAAAGGACTGCTTAAACTCATGCTTTATTTGCCTCACATTTACAGCCTCTAATGTTATCAGAGAAAACTGAATGATGATGAATACATTCTGTAAAAACTGCTCTAAAAACAGAAACAAAATTAAAACAAAAAAAAAAAAAAAACACCTTTTCCTATAAGGACCTTATTTTTAATCAAATTCACTTCCTACTCTTCAAGTAGAAAACCTATTACCTATTGCAAATGTTTTTGCTAAGTGATGGAATATGCAGTCATACATCAGTGATTGATTCCTGAAACTCAGCTCGCCCATGCCAGGCAAAAGAAAAACTTTGGGATTCAGGCATGCACTCTATTAGGGGGAGGCACTTAAATACATGAACAGGAAGCAAAGCATTTTATTTCAGAAGTCTGAAATACATCTTGCAATAGCGGTCTTTGATGTTCTTCGTGTGCTAACAATACACCATTTCCTCCAAGTTCTCAATACGCTGAAATAAAAAGACATAATTTGCTGACACTGTGCTGAATACAGCCTGCCCAGAATACTGATCAATTGTCATTCAGCTTCCAATGCTAATCCACCCAAAATAACTCATAACATAACCTTTAAAGTATTCCTTTAACACTTTAAAATTCCAGTTAAAATAATTTACCATTTTACAAATTAAAATGATGAAACAAAGACCGTAACTGTATTTTTCACTCTGCTTCTAAAATGCAGTTCTAGTGCCCCAGGGACTTCTTTCATCTAGTGTAAATGCTGGCGTATGATGTGATTGTTAACATAGCTGGCCACCAGATGAAGTGAATTATCTAAACTGCCAAGGTTCCTACATTCATTCCAATTTAAACATCAATTTAACACAGAAACTGAATGGGTATTATGAAAGCTTTAATATAAACCATTTCAGACATGAAAAAGAAATAGAAGGATTTCTCAAACCACCGAAACAAACAAAGTTGTAATTTATTGAAATGGAAGGTGAGTTGGAAAATGATCAGCCCACAAAGACATAATAGAACATAACTGTCTACCCCACAGTTCTTGTAAATTAAGGCAGTATACCTTGGGCACCTTGCAAACAAAAGTGAATTGCCTGTATGAATTCAGGTCAATCCACATCCAATAACCAGATGCAACTGTTTAACACCAAGTGGTTAAAAGGGGAGCCTGTAGCTATTCAGTCATAGAATCATATAGGTTAGAAAAGACCTTCAATATCATAAAATACAACCATCACCTGACCTACCAAATTCCAATACTAAAGCAGTACATAAGCATGACATACACATCTTCTAAACGCCTCCAGGGACAGTGACTTCTGTGGGCAGTATGTTTCAGTGCCCAACGACTCTCTCAGACAAGATATGCAGTCTAAATTTCCCGTTGTAACTTGAGGCCGCTTCATTGTGTCCTGTCACGTACCCAAGAAAAGAAACCAGCACCCCCCTCACTGCAGCCTTCACTCAGGTAGTTACAGACAGCATGAGGTCTCCCTTAAGATCTCCTCTTCACATTACACAGCTCCAATTCTTCCAGTCACACTCATATCTTTTGTTCTCCACTTTCATCAGCAACTTCCTTGCTCTTCTCTGTGCGTGCTCTAGAAACCGTATCCTTCTAGTAGTAAAGGTCTCAAAACTGAACACAGCAGTCAAGGTGCAATCTCACCAGTGTCGAGTACAGAGAGAGAATCACCTCCCTCATCCTGTCAACTATATTATTTCTGATAAAAGCAAGATGCCATTGCTCTTCCTGGCCACCTAGACACACCTCTAGCTCATGTTCAGCCAGCATCCTCTGTTCTTCTTCTGCTGGTGGCTTCCTAGGCACTCTGTCGCAAGTTTATATTGCAGCATGAGGTTGTTGTGACCAAAGTGCAAGCACCCAGCATTTAGCCTTGTTGAATGTCACATGACCAGGCTCAGACCATTGATCCAGCCTATCCAGATCCTTCAGCAAATCCTTGCTACCTTCAAGCAGATTAATACTGCAGCCTAAGTGGTACTGTCTGCAAACTTACTGAGGATAGACATAATGCTCTCATTCAGATCACTGATAGAAGTGTCAAACAAAACTAGCCCCAGTACTGAGCCCTCAGGGATACCATCGGTGACCAGCTACCCACTGAACTGAATTCCATTTGCTATGGCTCTTTGAGCCCTGCCATCCAGAAAGTTCCTCAGCAGCAAACAGTGTACCTGCCCAGGCCATAAGCAGCCACTTTATCCAGGAGAATTCTGGGGGAGGCAATGTCAAACACTTTATTAAAATCAAGGTTAACAATATCCACAGCCTGTCCCTCATCTACAAAGAAGCTCATCTTGTCAGAGAAGGAGATTAGGTTATTCAGGCACGACCTTCCTTTTACAAACCCATGATGCCTGCATCCGATCACTTAATTGTCTTGTACATATTGTGCAATGGTACTCAAGATGATCTGCTCCATAATCTTCCTTGATACCACTGTCACAATGACAGGCCTGTAATTCCCTGGATCCTCTTTCCTGCCCTTCTTTGTCACATTTGCTAACCTCCAGTCAATGAGGACCTCCCTGATTAGACAGGAATGCTGATAAATTACTAATACTGAGTTTGTGAGCTGTGCTACCAATCTTTCAATACCTGCGAAACAATCCTGTCTGGACCCATAAGCATATGAATGTTCAACATATGTAGTATATTAACTGCACTTTCCTACTGTCTTATAGGGGCTTCAACACACATCCTTTTTCCCAGCACACCGGGTTGTGCATGCTGAGAACAATTGGCCTTACTAATAAAGATTAAGACCAAAAAGTACCTCCATTTTATCCCCATTTTTGGCCATTCTTTCCTCTCACATTCAATAAAGAGTGAATATTCTTAATTCTTCTTTTGGCATTAAAGTATTTATAATAGCATTATTTTTTGTGATGGTGGTGCTGGTGTGATGTCTGTCTGTTAACCTTGCATTTACTAGCTAAATGGAGTTATATAATTCGTCTTCGGCCCTTTTAATTTTTTCATCGTACAGCCTGACAACAGCTCTACAGTCCTTCTGAGTCACCCACCCTTCTTTCATGGGTCTTAAACTGCCTCTTTCTTCCTGAATTCTTGAAGAAACACAGAATTGCAGGGGTTGGAAGGGACCTCAAGAAATCAAGTCCAACGTCAAGCTAAAGTAGGTTCCCTACAATAGGTCACAAAGGTAGGCACCCAGTGAGCTCTTGAATATCTCCAGAGAAGAAGACTCCACAACCTCCCTGGGCAATCTGTTACAGTGATCTGTCACCCTTACTACAAAGAAGTTCTTCTTCTGTTATTACAGAACTTTCTTTGTTCAAGTTTTAGGCCGTTACTCCTTGCTCTATCACTACACATCACCAAGAAGAATTTGGCCTAACCCATTTGCCTCCCACCTCCCTACAGATATTTATAAACTTTAATCAGGTCCCATTCAGTCTTCTTTTCCCCAGGCTGAACAGACCCAGGTCATTCAGCCTTTTCTCGTACAGGAGGTGCTCCAGGCCCTTTAACATCTTTGTGGCCCTCCACTGGACTCCTTCCGGGAGAACCCTGTCTAGTTTACCCGTGCAACTTGGTTTAGGGAGCCTGCTTTGGCAGGGGCGCTGGACTCAATGATCTCTAGAGGTCACTTCCAACCCCTGCAATTCTGTAATTCTGTGATTTTTTTGAAGAATTTCTATTCAGACACATTGGTCTTTTAATCAAACACATTCTGAAGCTCATTCCAGCCTAAGATTGCCATGTTCAAGAAGGATGTTCTCTACATTAAAGAAAAAATTACAGATTTATTTAGTGACCTTGACTGAGTTACATTCTTTTTCCTCAGCTGCTTCCTTCTCCATACAATACTTCTTTAGCTCTACTCATTCTTATACCCAGAAGGATGTGAGCTTTTCAGTGCAGCAGAACCCTTTGCACAGATCAGTGTAGTTGCCACTTATCTGAGGTATCAAGTCAGGAAAAAATACAAGCAGTATATCTATCATCGATTTATCAACTATATATAGACTAAGATGCTCTAGTTTCAAATAAAACTCACTGTAGAAAACATTCAAGGGCAAATTCAGTTTTTATAGAAAAGATGCCCACCTTTTCAAGGATTTATGTGACTAGCGCTTTAAAAAGAAGTGGACAGTGTTAAGATGTGGTTGTTTGTAGGTAGTTTGCATTGAGGAAGAAAAATAAAGCTAAAAAGATAAGTTTCAAGTCTAGAGTTTCTAGAGGCACTTCTTCCAGGAAGAGTGTACAGAATACTCCAAGACATATTAGGATGTGAAGGAAAGACAACAATTTCTAATGAGGATAATTGTAATGTAGCCTTTATGAACAAGCACAGAGTTTTGTAAAATTCAAGTTTGTTACCTACTAGCATCTTTAACTCTTTAGTAGAAAGGAATATTCTTTCTGCATTATACTTCAGTAGAGAAAACTCTATCTAGTAAACAAGTCTATCTATCTAGTAAACAAGTCTAATAAAGGAAAAGACAGACACTGAGGATACAGTTTGTACATCTAGAACTAGTGAGATGGCACTGAATGTACTTTAAACATTTTGGTAAGCATATTAGAAAAAGAACAATGACAATTGCAACCAGCTTCCAAAATTATTCAATAATTTGAGGATACAGATTTTCTTTTAAAACTAAGGGGAAAAAGGTGAAATAAGACAACCCTATAAAATAGGTCAGATCACAAAAAGGAGTCTATTTTGGAGCAAGAGTTGAGATGCAACTTGTTCCCAAAAGACTTTACAGACAGGGCCTTAATGAACTGTTCTGCACTAGTATTTTTTTAGTACTTTATTGTGTAGAAACTGCAACTGTATTTTTCAGAGAGAGTAACAAAGAGAGGACAAGTAAAGTGTGAGGACACAGGAGAGACTAAAGGGCCACTTGTGCTAACTTCACAGTATCTCCTAGGGCTCTCCCATGCAAATGAATTCATTCCAGTAAAGAAGAATTCAGTTTTTTTGACATCATGAGCAACATGCTGTCCAATGGACCAAAATGAGTGTGAAGTTTAAATAACGTCAAAATAGTATGATTTGAATTACTTTTTTTGTTGTTCTCTCCTCTTTTTCTTATAATATAATAATAATAATAATAATTTTTGATAGAGGCTTAATGCCAGGTTTTACTTTTTGTTTCTCTTCTAGCAATAGTGTGGAAAAGATCTCTCACTCCTTCAAACATTAAAACATACATTTAGGAATCATTTTGTTTAAAATCAAGAATAAGGATGCCTTCATTGGGTATTCATGCAGTAAAAGCTTTAACTATAAATGGGGAAGGAAATATTTGTGGCAAATAAATCAATAATACAATTCTGACCTAAAGTTCCTTTTCAGTTGCAGCCATTCTTTTTTGTCTTGTTTTGTGATTCTTTTCTCTGTGAAATGAGACATCCAGATTCTATGTCTTTTAGATTTGAGAAAATTTGGCGTTGCTTGTTTTACGTTGACAGTTCCATATTGCTCACAGACAACTTCAAACAAAAAGCTCAAGTTCACAACAACAACAACAACAAAGGAAATAAAGAGAAAATTCATATCATCAGGATGGACACTTTAGTCAAGCAGACAACAGCAATGTAGCTATATCATCTCCAGACACCTCTTCAAAGTAGTCTTAAACACATACATGCAAAATTTAAAATGCAAGCACTGACTTTCTGGCAACCTTCATGTAAAAAAATACAATTATCTAAAATGAAACAAAGAGATTTAAAATGTCAGTAGAATTGTCACATAATGCCAGTAATTTTGGACTGGATCTTAATGCCATTCTTCCAGACTTCAGATAGATGTGCCAATTCTTTCATGAAAAAGCAAGAACCATAAATGGAACACATGTCAGCTGGAGGGAAGGAAGATCCTGTTAACATCAGCAAGCTGTCGAATAACTATCCTAGTCAGTGTAACTACTACCTTTCTCTGGCAAATGTGAAAGTAGTCCATAGACCAGCACTACCTCCTGGAAAAGTGTGGGACAGGGAAAGGTGTAGAGAAATGGCATGGAAGCTAAATCCTTGTACTGTTTAGTTCCAACCTGTTATCCACCAAGAAAAAAAATCTCAAAAAAGAAAAAAGTAGTTCAGGTTGTGATGCATATACATAACAGTAATTTCCAACTTCCACCGTTACGGAATGCTTTTGTTTGAGAATGGTTTTATAGAAGTTTGAATGCATGTTGTAAACAACACTATAAAGGGCTTACAAGTTCATTTTTTTTATTATACTTTAACAACAAACAAAAGACTTCAGTAACATCCTTAGATAGAAGGCAGGGTAGTGTTTAGAGAGTGGAAGGCCAAAACTTCTGACCTTCTCACAAAAATCATCTGTGTCACTGATAAAGATGTTAGTGTACTGGTCCCATAACAGATCACTCAGGGACATCACTCATTACCAACTTTCACCTGGACATAGAACCACTGACCATAACTCTGTGGCTGTAACATCCCAGCCAATTCCTTATCCACCAGGTAGTTCACTCTTCAAATCTGTCTCCAATTTAGAGATAAGGATGTGGTGAGGGACCATGTCAAAGGCCTTGCACAAGTCCAGGTAGATGACATCAGCTGCCTTCTCTTTATCTAACAGTGACATCACTTCATCATAGACAGCCACTAGATTGGTAAGGTACAATCTGCCCTTGTTGAAACCATGCTGGATGTCTGGATCACCTGCTCATCTTGCTCATAATGTCTTCCAGGAGGATCTATTCCAT